>JADBJO010007413.1:0-22500 GCA_016801955.1 Conus betulinus | reverse complement strand
CAAACATATTAAAAGTATTCACACCCATGGTTTATTCACACAAACTCACATGCATACATACACATACAAAAACACATGAAAGCATGTATACATAAATGAATTTATGTATGCACATATATCCACACTTCTTAGTACAATATACAGTAAATAAGCACAGTACCTAGATACAACCAGCCACAAAGGTGCTGTAGTAGTGTCAAAGGTTGCTAGCTGGAACAATACAAGTTAAAACCTCATCAGAAACATTTACTTGAAGAACTGTTTGCTCCTAGCAGGCTCTTACCCTGAGTCATTATTTGTGCTATGAACTCCAGTTGGGGAGAAGAGAGCCACATAATTTAAGACTAAACCACACTATGCAGAACTTGCACACGCAGTAGGAGACAAGAACCACAACTTGGAAGACTAAAACAACACAACAGAAGACTAGAACCACAACTTGGAAAACTAAACCAGAACAATAGAAGACTACAACCACAACTTGGAAAACTAAACCAAAACAATAGAAAACTAGAACCACAACTTGGAAGGCTAAAACAACACAATAGAAAAACTAGAACCACAACTTGGAAGACTAAAACAACACAATAGAAAACTAGAACCATGACATGGAAAGACTATAACCACACAATGGAAGGCTAGTGCCCTGACAATGGAAGACTATAACCACACAATGGAAGACTAGTACCAAGACAATGGAAGTGTAACCTGTTTGACACAGTCAGGTTAATAGTAATTTAATTAGTTTTAATAGAGTATAGAGTGTTCTATTCACTGTCATTTATTTATGTGGTATTTAGGAGTTTTAGAATATTTTGATGGTTATTTTGTTGTTCACTGTGTTATTTCGTTGTTCACTGTTATTTCTTCTGTAAGATTTGGGTAACAAGACCTTTTCACTTCATTCTCATGTGTGAGTGAGTCAGCAAGTCAGTTGTTGGCAGGAAAGAACCTTGGTGCTAAATCAGTGCCACTTTTTCTGCCTTGTTCTATCGTCTGTTGTTTTTCTTTTGTACCTGATCCTCTAAATCATTATATTCTAACTGACTGTTCTGACATTGTTTGGAGTTGAGGTTAGTGGCATCTGATTTAACAAACAAAATTTATTTCCAAAGTTTGCTGTATGAACAATAAAGGTCAAGTAGAAGGTTTTTGGATTTTGTTTTCTGTGGGTAAAAATTGTGAACCTGGTTTACAAAAATGGGGGCTCGTCCGGGAATCTGTAAGTTTGTTTTAATATTGGTAGGCATTGATTTTCAAAGAGATAATTGATTTTCTGTTGAGGAAAATATTTTTCGTTGGGGAGATATTCTTTAAGCCAAACATGTCAGAAACGGGAGGTGGTGTGGATAGAAGCGATGGAGAGGTGAATGGTGCAGAGGGAGAAGCAGGGACTGGTGGGAATGGCAGTGCCACTGCCGGGGCTGACCTTGCTGCCCTGCTGAGAAGGCTAGAACAGCTCGAGGAAACTACAGATGGAAAATGCCCAACTGAGGGAGCGATTAGCCAAGCAGACAGCATCACCAGCACCCGTGACAGTGCATGTCAAGGCACCAACACCTGCGCCTCGACTTGGTGTATTCACCGGATTGAAGCCGAAAGGCGGATCTGAGGTGCCGTTTACTGAGTGGCTTGAGAGAGTCACTCAGTATCTCCAGGAGGCTACAGATGAGGAAGAGGCCTGCCGTAGAGTAAAAGCAAGTTTAAGGGACATCACAAGCGTCCAAGTAAAGAACTGCACTACTGGAGAAGATGTAGTGAATTCCCTGAAGGCCGTATATGGGAATCTCGGCACCCCAGAAGACCTTTATGCCAAATTGTCAAACTTCACATGGACAAGAAGGAAACTCCATCTAATTTCTTCAGCCGTGTGTGTGGTCAACCTTCTCGGAGCTGAATAAGGCTGAAAAATTCACCACTGAGGAGGCAAACATGAAGGTGTACCATACTTTCATGTCCAACATCTCCAGTTCTGACCACCTATTGACCATGGAAATCCGGGGTCATTTCGGGACCCCAGGCGTCGCTTCTCCTGATCCAGCCAAGGTTCTGAGACGCCTGAGAGAGCTTAGCGAAGGAGCAAGCAACCCACAAGCTCCCCCCAAACCCATTCCAGTTGCTGCCATGGCTACAGCAGAAATCGACTATGAAAGACTGGCAAGCATGGTTGCTGAGAAGATGATGGCCAGCCAAAAGCAGGTCCACCCACCTGCTCAGGGAAGTCCATCTCCACGTGCCCCCAGAGGGCCCTGCTACAGATGTGGTGAAGTGGGCACACACTACAGGCGTAACTGCAAAAAACCCACCCAACCCAGCAAGGGTGGCCCAGGCGAAGAGGGAATCTCGGCCGTTAAACAGACAGCAGTTGCCGACGATGGGGGGTCGGTAACTGTAACCTCACCATCAACCCCATCCTCTCATCATCTTCACACCCTGAACACAGCCATGAATTGCATTGAACAGGGCCTGCATGTTCGTGATGTGACCTTGAGAAGCCCTCTTCTGGTGACACTACAGCCGGGACAAGAGATGACCTTGTCCGGGACCATCTCTGGGTGTGTTCCTGCCGTACATGGTGTGAAGGTGCTTCAGCGACCATCAGAACTGTTACCTCCTGGTCTGGGTGTTTGTACTGACGTTGACGCTGGAAACATCAAGGTGACATTGTGCAACAGGGGCAGACACAACATAACCCTGGATCACAGAACAGTGTTTGCAGAACTGTACTCAGCCACAGGGAACAACACCGACTTGGAGGCCTTAGTGGGTCCTAGTCTTGAGACAGAGGCGACCATTGGGGACACTGAAGTCAACTGTCTGATCGATAGTGGCTCGCAAGTGAGCATCATGTCAGAGACATTCTACCAGATTAACCTGTCACATTTGCCACTGGAAGGACTGAATGCACACCTGAAAGTTGTGGGAGCGGGTGGAAGTGTTGTACCCTATTGGGTTTTGTGCGTGTGTGTGTTTCCATGCCGAAGAATGTTGTGGGTGTGAGTGACAGTGTGAATGTATTGATGTTGGTGTGTCCAGACACAGACCTTTCTCAAAGAGTACCCGTGATTCTGGGCACCAATGCCCTGAAGAATTTTGCTGAACTGTCTAAGAGATTAGTAGGATCACATTTTGATTTTGATAATTCTTTGCATGTGTGTCCTACTATTGCTTTCATGTATCAAGACTGTTCCTCTCCTGATGATGGGAAAGTGGGCTCAGCTAGAGTTCGTGGTTCACAGGTTTTAGTTCCAGCTGGGGAGACTGTAGAAATAAAGTGCTGTGCTAAGGTGAACATTCCCAGCACACGAGATTCAGTCTTGATTCAGGAACCCACTGAAACTCCCTTACCAGACGGTCTCAAGGTAGTGGGTTGCAGAGCTTCAGCTGACTGCCTCACAGATGTCAGGGTTGTGGGTGATAAATGAATCTGACAGCATGATTCTGCTCAGGAAGAATCAGGTGGTAGCTGACATATTTGTTTATCAGCATGAGTACGACATTAACAAGGTGGTGTCTGACCTTGGTCCTCATTCACCAGAAACCCATGCATACTCTGGTAGTGCTCATGCTGAGAACTCAGGTCAGGGAGAGAACATCAAGTTCAAGTTTGGTGAAGCAGAGACCACCCCCGCCCTGATTGGTGTAGGCACTTTGAAAGTAGGCTACAGTCAGTGAAAGCAGTTTTTGTGACAAGTGAGTTCGACATAGGTAGAGCAGAAACAGGTGATGTTTTTGACATGGAGATCATACCTGGTCCAGACATTAGGGAGAGAGCAAGACCTATACCCCCTAAGGACTTTGAAGAGTGTAGGCAACACATTAAAGGGCTTTTAGATGCCAAGATAATCCGTCCTTCCAACTCCCCATTTGCTAGTCCCATAGTTCTAGTCAGGAAGAAGACCGGTGCACTTAGGATGTGCGTGGACTACCGGAAACTAATGCTAGGACTGTCAAGGATAGCTATTCCATCCCAAAAATTGAAGACCTTCTGTTGACACTCAATGGGGCAAGGTTTTTTACCACTCTAGACCTCTGTAAGGCTATTACAAGTCCCAATGACGGAGAGAGCATGCAAATACTCGGCCTTCATAACATCTTTCGGGTTGTTCGAGTGGGACCGACTCAGTCAGGGGTTAGCAATGCCCCAGCATGTTTCCAAAGACTCATGGAGACGGTTTTTAGTGATATGAACCTGACTGAGCTGATCATCTTCTTGGATGACATCCTGATCCATGCTAAAACCCTTGAAGAGTTGGAAGAACGCACCATGAGGGGTATTGCAGAGATTGTGCAAGTACGGCTTAAAGCTGGACCCTGAGAAATGCATCTTTGGGGCAACACAAGTCAGGCACTTGGGCTACATCATCTCAGAGGGCACCATCCGCCCTGACCCAGACAAAGTAGCTGCTGTTAGGAATTGGCCTAGACCCAAAACCGTGAAGGACGTGAAGAGTTTCATCGGATTTGCCGGTTTCTACCGGCGTTTTATTCCAAATTTCTCTTCGATTGCAAGACCCCTGAATGACCTGACGATAGGTTACGCTCCGGGTAACCGTTCCAAATCTGGAAAGAAACAAGGCCACCTCACTCTGTCCTCTTCTGTTTCCTCGTCCTGGGGAGAAGCACAGGAAGGCTCCTTTAGATCACTGATTTCTGCACTTACCAGTGACTTAGTTCTAGGTATTGCTGATCGTTTCCAAACCTTTTGTTGTTCATTGCGATGCTAGTGGTGTGGGATTAGGTGCTGTTCTTTACCAAGAGTTTGCGGGCAAAAGCAAGGTCATTGCTTATGCTAGTCGAGGGCTGAACAAGTCTGAGCAAAATTACCCAGCTCACAAGCGCGAGTTCCTTGCATTGAAATGGGCATTGTGCGATAAGTTCAGGGACTATCTTTTGGGCA
Organism: Conus betulinus; assembly: GCA_016801955.1. Classification (NCBI taxonomy): domain Eukaryota; kingdom Metazoa; phylum Mollusca; class Gastropoda; order Neogastropoda; family Conidae; genus Conus; species Conus betulinus. Next base: position 17,600 of record JADBJO010007413.1, on the reverse strand, counting down.
CCAAGGTCACAGTTGTTACAGATAACAATCCCCTCTGCTACATCTTGAAGAATGCAAAAAACTAGATGCTACAAGTCATAGGTGGCTCTCTTCACTTTCCATGTTTGACTTTGAGCTCAGGTATAAAAAGGGACTGACTCACACCGATGCAGATGCTTTGTCAAGGTTACCCCAAAGTGACCCATATGTTGATGATCAGTACTGGAAGTCCTTAGATGAAATAGCCTTCTTAGTGGAAAAGGGCCAAGTCTTTTGACAAAGATCAATCGGAAAACTTCACTTTTGTTGCCTCAGATTCAGTACAAACTATACTACAGTCTCATCATATTCCTTCCTTGAGAGGCTCAGTCTTCAACAACAGTTCTCCAGAAGTTAGTCAGAAAGGAGAGGGATTTTCAGTTAAGGCAGATGATTTCCCTGCTGTCGAGCAGTTGATGACTGACCCCAACCTAATACCGGATGGTATACTTGACCCAAAAGTTGAGTACGAGTCCATCAACACGGTCCGAGACTGGAGAAAAGTTCAACTGGCAGACAAACATCTCTCTTATGTTATCAAGCGTTTGGAACGGGGCAAGATATTGGAAGCTTCAGAGCTAAATAGTCCAGATCTAAGAGCTTATGCAAGGGATCAAAGAAGCTTGTTTTAAAGCAAGGTGTTTTGTACAGGAAAGTTGATTTGGATGACCAAGACAGTCATTTTCAGTTAATTCTCCCTTTGCCCTACAGGGAAGCTGCCCTGAGAGGTGTGCATGAGGATCTATTTCACACCCATTTTGAAGATGGCATAGCGCAGTTGAGGATGAGGTTCTTTTGGCCCCGAATGGCCAGGGATCTTGAGCAGAAGATAAAGACCTGTTCTCGCTGCATCAGGAAAGGTGCCAAGTGTCAGAAAGCCCCAATGACTTCCATCGTGACCACGTATCCTTTGGAACTTCTTTCTATAGACTTTCTCACCATTGAGATCAATGGTCAAAAACAGAACATACTTGTCATGATGGATCATTTCACCAAATTTGGACATGCTGTTTGTACAAGGGATCAGAGCGCCAAAACTGTGGCCAGGACGCTGTGGAAGGAGTTCTTCATGATCTATGGTTTTCCCAGGCGTATCTTATCTGACCAGGGTAGGGATTTTGAATCCAAGCTGGTGAAGGAGTTGTGTCAGGTAGCTGGAATAGAAAAGTGTAGGACCACGCCTTACCATCCATCTGGCAACCCAGTAGAAAGGTGGAACAGAACCTTGTTAGGCATGCTAAGAAGTTTAGAGGATGGTCAAAAAATAGATTTGAGAAAGACCCTTCCAGAAGTTGTGCATGCGTACAACTGCTGCATTCATCAAAGTACAGGCCACTCCCCATACTTTTTGTTTTTTGGTCGCCATCCCAAGTTACCCATTGACCTTGCCTTTGGCATCAATACCTGCCCCAAGGGACAAGGGACACCTTCACAATATATCAAAAGGCTTAAGCAAAGGCTAGCCTCTGCTTATCAGAAGGCCTCTGACAACATGGCCAGAACAAACTCTAAGAACAAGGCTCGGTATGATACTTCCGCAAGAGCAGCCGAGCTGAACACTGGAGACCGGGTGTTTAGTTCGCAAGCTGGGACCAAGACTTGATTCAAAGTTGAGTGATAGTGGGAAAGTTCAGTGTACATTGTGCAAGCAAAGCGGGAGGGTTTGCCAGTATATACTGTCCAAGATGAAGCAGGAACGGGACCCAAGAGAACACTCCATAGGAATTATTTATTGCCCATTGGCATGATTGATCCACCAGCTAGGGGCACTGTTCGGGAAACCACACAGGTTAGACCCAAATCATACCCCCGTACTATCACTAAAAACCCTGATCATGTTTCCGAGGAGGTTAATGATTTCCAAGAGTATATCATTGAAGTTACACCAACAGCCCCCTCAAGGAGTAAACTGAGGGCTGATGCTGTAGAGTTTCTCCCTGAGTCTGTTGTCAGTCAGGGTCACGATCACCTACCAGTTGAGAATGTGGTAGAGGATGATAGGGACCAGGAGCAGTTTGATCGTTCTGATGCGAGTCTGGTTGCAGACCAGCAGACTGAACAATCTGGAAAGGATGCATCAAAAGAAGGTGGCTCATCCTCAGAAGATTTGAAAAATGTTTCACAAATGGAAGTTTCTTCCAATTCGGAGGATTCAGAGGGTGATAGCAATGCCGAGGAAAATCCAACCCCTACTCCTTCCCCGAGAAGATCTCTCAGGGAACGGAAGGCTGTAGACAGATTGAACTTGACCCATGTCGCCGAAGTAGGGAGTGCATTAGGGAGGGATCTAGTTTACAAGGTCCAACAGTACCTGAACAAGCTAGTCAATGACCCTCTTGAGCCTCAGCGTGTTGTCGCAATTGAGCAAGTGCTCAGTGTCCTTGTCACAATGTAAGTGAATTACTCTATGTATGGTTGACTTGCTAAATTGCAATCTAGTCCAATATCTGTCTAACTGCAATATTTTGGGCATTTTTATTTTTGTCATTGGATGGTACCTTGTTGGAGGACTTAAAGGTCTTTTCACCTTTTACCTTATTTTTGAGTTATAGTGAGTGGCCGTTAGCAGATTTTATTTTCTTTGCATGCATTTTTTCTCATTAAAATGTTGCTGGTAAACATTTTTTTTTTTAGGAGGGGTGACTGTAACCTGCTTGACACAGTCAGGTTAATAGTAATTTAATTAGTTTTAATAGAGTATAGAGTGTTCTATTCACTGTCATTTATTTATGTGGTATTTAGGAGTTTTAGAATATTTTGATGGTTATTTGTTGTTCACTGTGTTATTTCGTTGTTCACTGTTATTTCTGTAAGATTTGGGTAACAAGACCTTTTCACTTCATTCTCATGTGTGAGTGAGTCAGCAAGTCAGTTGTTGGCAGGAAAGAACCTTGGTGCTAAATCAGTGCCACTTTTTCTGCCTTGTTCTATCGTCTGTTGTTTTTCTTTTGTACCTGATCCTCTAAATCATTATATTCTAACTGACTGTTCTGACATTGTTTGGAGTTGAGGTTAGTGGCATCTGATTTAACAAACAAAATTTATTTCCAAAGTTTGCTGTATGAACAATAAAGGTCAAGTAGAAGGTTTTTGGATTTTGTTTTCTGTGGGTAAAAATTGTGAACCTGGGTTACAGAAGACTATAACCACACAATGGAAGACTAGTTCCCTGATAGTGGAAGACTATAACCACACCATGGAAGACTAGTACCATGACAATGGTAGACTACAACCACACAAATGGAAGACTAGAACCACAACAATCCAGTTTCATCCACCCAATATTACGAGCATACCTCCTCAGCTCCCAAACAAACCATCAAGGTTTGTGCTCAAAATAGGGCACACATCTTTACAAACTTTTAAAGCAAACTGGACTATAACTCTGAACTCAATATAAACCACAGAATGCATGTAAGTCACTCTAACCACAATACTTCTACATAACCTTTCTTTATTCAAGAACAGGGGCTCTCCATTAAAATAAGTGCACACAGAATTCACTCAGCATGATGCTGCTAAAGGACAATCTAATTTCCTAAGTAATACTACATAAACAAAAAGTTTTAGAATTCATCTTTGACTCCCTGTTAGGAAGAGAACTCACTTCCAACTATAACAAAATCTTTTTTATTAAATGGGTCAATGTCAAATTACAAACTTTCCCAACTCCTCGCTTGTTACAGACTGTTAAGGCCATAGAAAGGGTACATTAGTTTGTCGGACCTTTTCCAAACCCTTGAGGATTGTATGAACGTTGAGAAAATGATAGATAAGAATCACAGAATCCATCTTCATCTCTTGAACATTATCAACATAGGTCTTGATGCCTTTCACAGCACAATCATCACAGCAGAAATATTGCTTCAGCACATCTGCTTTCTGATTTTTTGAATTTTTTCAACCATTCATAGCATAGCAGCCATATCTCTTCATCATAAATTCCCTTAACCCCACTCTCCTACTCCCTACCCTCCCTCTCCAGTCCACCTCCCCTCTCTCCTCATCTACCACCCCTCCTCTCCCCTGACTCTCTCAACCCAGTTCTACCCACACACACAAAGACTATCTAGTCAGGCACTAACCAGCAATCTCTGCTCTTCTTCAGCTTTTCTCTTGTCCTCAGCAGCCTTCTCTTCAGCCACCTTGCGAGCCTCCATCTTCAGAATGAACTTGCTGCGCAGATCTTTGGGAGGCTTCACAGTGTACTTCTTCATCTCCTTCTTCTTCTGCTCCTCCACCGCCTGCAGCAGACATTGACAGCTCATTCCATTAATTTGATGTAATAAGTGTTTGCTCGTTCTTCATTTTCATTGTTGTGTCGTTCATCTTACCTGAAGAAGACCCAAGAGGTTAAAATGTGGTGTGTTTTTGTCTTGTGATTCGTTTGTTCATGTTCGGTGGGTACAATACTTTTCACAAAATTTTAAGATTTGTTTAGATTTCTGCCAGCAGTGACCTCACTTTGCAACTGATTCAAGATTCAGGACCATTATTTTGTTCAGCAGGAGAACGAAGGAGGTGTGGGGATGACAGTCCTTTTTATTCTTCCTTTATTCCTTTTTTTCAGACAAGACAAAACCAGTAATAAGCAATACCAGGTAGTACATAGTTAACACACATTGCCTCAAAAAAAAAAGGAAAAATTCCTGATGAAATATTTCTATGATGATATTTTTCTTTCCTTCCCCCTTCCCCCTCTCCCCCCCCCCCCCCCCCCCCCCCCCCCCCCCCCCCCCCCTCAAGTGCACTTTTTAGGTTTGTTGCATTCAGTTTAAAACATTTTTTTTTTGTAATGGGTCTGGGAGAGGATGACATGTTTAAAAGCTCCTGGAATGAATAAAGCATGCTTTCATAGCTAGTTCAATGTGCCATCGACTGATCCATACCTGCACATCTGCACCCACAGCTGTAATGTGTAACTCACTATAAGCATCAGCATTGACATTGAATATCAATATATCATAATCACATGCTGTATAACAGAGCTAATGACTTACCAGGATTCTTCTAACATGGGATCTATGGTCTGCATGTGAAGAATCCCCAATGTGAGCGAGAAGTTTGAATGGATATTATCAGAACCACTGCGCAGCACTGCTTTTGAAGCAGTGCATCTACATATACTTGAGTGAAAGTTGCTGCAACTGTTTATCACTTCTTTTTTGTTCTTAATCCTAGAATATTCAGGCTCATTTTTACATCAGATTCTGGGGCACTCAAAATGGCCACAGACAAATCATGAATCTAAACTGGTTCTCTTTACCTTCACCAGTATTTTCGTTATAATGATACAGTGGAACCTGACAATTATGATCCTCTGAATAAAGACTATACCATGTGTTTCAAGAATATGTTCCTCCTTTCTGTACCAAATTTACCTCTTACACAGTGAATAATCAAACATGAGAATGAAAAAGCTGCATGAGAAATTCTCAGCATAAGTGTGTGAATGAGGCTGCCTGAATGAAGAAGCGATCACACATGCCACATTTTCAAATACACTATTCCCCTGATTTCACACTGACTTCATCTTTTTTTTTTAACAAATTGAGTTTGGACTTCATACATTTAACATGCAGACTTTCTGACAGCACAAGTTGGTGTGGAAAACAGAGTGACTTGCTTCTCTTTATGTGCTTGTGCCTCCCTGCAACATCTTCCCTTTAAAGACCTAGTATCTTAGGATTTCTGGTCGTCATTATGAACAGGTTCCAATGTACTACTTTCAGTCCACCTACCTCCTCCTCTTCTTCTTCAGGAGAGGGCAAACCTCTCTCGTTTCATCAGCCAAACAGGTCTCTCTGGTAGCGTAGCCATTGACAACATACGCATCGTATCCAGAGGCAATGAGAAGGGAGCAGAGAAGAGTGCTGTACTCAAAGCAGTTGCCTTTCTGGCGCTTCAGAACTGTGGCTGGTGACAGCATGCGTGTCGGCTGAAAAAAAGAGGTTGAAGCCTTTTCGCTTTAAATAGGCTGCCTACATGAAAGGTCTGTGAATAGTTGTCTCACACACACACACACACACACACACACACACACACACACACACACACACACACACACACACATAACATTATCATCATCATCATCATCATCATCATCATCATCATCATCATAACCATCATCACCTTTATCACCATCACCCAAATGTCTTCTTTATGGATTCAATCTAAATGCTTGAGAACAAAACCGAGTAAGAACAGCAGACGTGTTTGTGAGCATAATACTGCAGCAGTTCATGTCTGATGTCACAGTCTACTTCCACAAAAATATATATCTACAAAACTGAGTTAGTGATATGCTGATCTCAATATTACTTCTTTTGAAGAAGCATTAACTGACTATAATCTCATGTTTGAAATCATTTGAAGGCACTTAGTTATTCAACTACTTTACCCCTTTCTCTTAAAACTATACTCTCTGCAGTTTTCTTTTTTCTTAATTTTCTTATTGCTTTAAACAACTTATATCCAAAACACTCACAAAAGCTCCCACGCTCCTGCCCTCCTCCTCCTTACCCCCTTCTTCACCACCTCTCGAAATCCATCAAGATACAAGTGCAGGTATGTGTCTTTTTTTACTTTCTCTCAGATGTGTAAACATGATTGCTGTTATGCATGCCCATATATCACATGTATTCCTTGGTTCTCTTTGTCCCCACATCACCTTCAGAGAACAGACGTTAAACTAAAGAATTAACCATCATAAACACACACCCACACACGCGCGCGCACACACACACACACACACACACACACACACACACACACACACACACACACACACACACACACACACTAACACACACTACACACTACACACACATACACTAACAAATACACTTAGTGACTGACCACTTCATAAGCTGGGTCCAATGTTTCAAAGTCCAGGTAGTCTGCTACAAATTCAGCTGCACCATCCCAGTTATACAGCTCTTTGTATGGCAATTGTGTGGGACGTATTGTGGTGCAGACAAATTTCTGCACACACACACCAGTTATTTTGCACTTTGATCATAGCATCTCTCTCTCTCTCTCTCTCTCTCTCTCTCTCTCTCTCTCTCTCTCTCTCTCTCTCTCTCTCTCTCTCTCTCTCAACTCTCTCACACACACACACACACACACACACACACACACACACACACACACACACACACACACACACACACATGCTAAGCACAACTATCATTGGTCATTGCTCTGCTTTCTTTGATTCTGCAGAAATTTTCATGCTGTGGTCTGTTGTTTTTACTTCAGCTCTTTGCATTACTGTTTTAATTACATATATGATGAAATCCTGCCATGTTTTTCTCTCTCACATGAACACATGCATACACATACACATTCTCTCTCTCTCTCTCTCTCTCTCTCTCTCTCTCTCTCTCTCTCTCTCTCTCTCTCTCTCTCACACACACACACACACACACACACACACACACACACACACACACACACACACACACACACACACACACACATACACATGCGTTTGCATTTGTACATACTTGCAAACTATACATGAATGTAGACATGCATGTACATATACAGACACATGCACCAATTCTGAGAGACAGATCATAGCTCTGTACACTGGCACAGTCTTCCCTCTGACATTAAAAAGTATTGTTGAAAACAGTACTGACAGTGTAATGTAATACAAACTGGTATTACACACAATACATTGCCGTGCAAAACAAAAATGAAAAAATGATAGAAAAAAGTTACCACAGGGAACAATGAAATATCAGTACCTCAACCAGGCATTCATTGACTGGGTTGAGGAAGAGAGGTTTGCGGTCACGGTAAAGATGGACATACTGACGTCGGAAATTGTCAGCATACTGTAGTACAAGCTGCTCTTTGGGCAGATTGTCTTTGTAAGATGGTGGAAATTCAGCCGGGTCAAACACCTCTTCCCTGGTATCATGTGCACACACACACACACACACACACACACACACACACACACACACACACACACACACACACATATCTTCATTTACACTTGTAGAGCCACTCACGTTTTCAGCTGACCAACAACTGCATTAGTCTAAAGATGCATAGATACATGATGACAATATATGATTTTGATATAAGTAAAACTTAATTATTGTTTACAAATAAAAGTTAGGTTTCTTTCTTTTCTTTTGCTTTTCAGGAGCTGATGATGAAATTCAACTAGTGTTGTTCATACATATTTATGTAAAGACATGATCATTACTATACTTTCCTTTTTGTCCTAGTTTCTGTCCCGTCCTGTCACTGAATGAATCTCAGTACTGCATTTAGCATGCCTTTAAATTTGCCTTCCTGATTATCTCAATGGTTTGCTGTTTTGGTTTCACATTTGTGCATTTTAGATGAGAGTGTGTGTGTGTGTGTGTGTGTGTGAGAGAGAGAGAGAGAGAGAGAGAGAGAGAGAGAGAGAGAGAGAGAGAGAGAGAGAGAGAGTGTGTGAGTGTCTGTGTGTGTGTATGGGTGTGTGAGCGCACATATGTTTTACCCATGTGTGTGTGTGTGTGTGTGTGTGTGTGTGTGTGTGTGTGTGTGTGTGTACACCCTTGCCCATGTGAGTATGCTTCTCTGTGTATGTGTGTGTGTGTGTGTGTGTGTTTGAAGATGTATTTGCAAGTTGTCCACTTGTTAGTTGGACATTATTTATGAATTCTTTTCTTTGTTTTGGTTTTGCCTTGTGTGTGTGTGTGTGTGTGTGTGTGTGTGTGTGTGTGTGTGTGTGTAAGTGTTGATCATAATGTTGAATGGATTGCATGCTGAGCTCTTATCACTTACCTAGGAGGTATAGCCCTGATATGCCTCCTCATGGTTGGTTTGGCTATAAACAATATAAATTTAATCAAACTTAGGGGGTACAATATCACATAATCCACATTATTAGCATTGTTGTTGTTGCTGTGTTATTGTTACCATTCATATTCTACATGTTCTCCTTCCAAGACACTTATGGTTATTCTGTTTGGTTCTCTATTGCCTATCAGTGATGAATGAATTGAACATTTCAGTATGCTGGTACTGTATAAGATATGTATGATCGCTAACAAGTTACTTTTTTTTTTCTTTAAAGTGAAAATCACTTACGGTTTGGGTGGTTCGGGGGGACTGACAACATTTTTGTCAAGCTCTTCCTTCAGCGCTTCGGCATCTTCGGACAACACTTCCTCCTCACCCTCTGCCTTTTCACCCTCTTCGCCTGCTTCTCCCTCTGGCTTTTCTTCGTCGCCCTTTTTCTTGATCAGTAGATATATCGGCAGGATCTGTTTTGATCTCAGGCTCGGGGATTTTGTGGGTGTCTGTTTCAGTCTCCATTTTCAACTCGTGGACCGACTAACAGCCTCCCAAAACAATCTACGTCTGCTTAGCAACTTGTAACAATATAGTTCCACATTTGTAAACCTATCACAAATGACATTCCGTGGTTGAATTATAGAATTTTTTACTGATTGAAATATTACATGTTTGAAAGAAAACTCTGTGTAAAGTATTCCATCTCTGTCTCCTTTTCAATGTATAGTACTATTTATTTTGACGCGCATGGATATAGTTTTTGTCCCCCTCTTGAAGTGCTTTCCCCCCTGATAGAGCAGAATAGCCCACCCTTTCAACATCTGCTGAGGCATGTCAGGGTGTGTTTTATCTCTACTATACTATTTGCTCGTGTTCTCCTATGGAAATTCCTCTGTTATCAATAAACACTTTCTTTCAATCTCTCCATAGAGCACCGTCCCACTGATTTGTTTCAAATCGCTTCATTTCTGTCCGTGTATGTGCAACGTAAAGAAATGAACCGAGGTTAGAGACTGGTGCCTGATCAACAAGCAGCCCATTTTTTTTTTTATCATCAAAATTAAAGTAAGATAAAGAATGTGAGCTACAGCAAATGTTTTGAAGATGACTGGTTGCTTTAGAACGCAAGAGTTAGCAGCTCATCTGCTGAAGGCCGTCATTCACTGGATGACTAACAATATTCTGATGATCTTGTCACGTATGAAAGACCGTTTTTTATTACCATCACAATGCCAAGAGCCGTGCCAGCATACACACACACACACACACACACACACACACACACACACTGAGAGAGAGAAAGAGAGGGGGGGGGGGGGGGGGGGGGATCAGTCCGGGGCCGTTCAGTGATGCCGGTGTAGCACACAACTTATTCTCACACGAAAAAAGCATACCACTTGGACTCTTACACGAAAAGTACTTGCAGTACTTTATGTACATGCAAATTGCAGTTGGAGAACTGTTTTCTTCTTCTTCTTCTTCTTCTTTCTTCTTCTCTTTCTTTTTTTTTTTTTTTTATTTTTTTTTTTTTTTTTTTTTTTTTTTTTTTTTTTTACGCAAAATGTACCCTTTTTACCACGCCGGTCGTACTTTCATCTTGTGAATCTAGCTGCGCTAAAAACACACTCGATTGACTTTCGCCACGGTGGCTAATGTGGCGAATATAGCTCTTTTCGTGTGCGTTGGTGTAGTCACCATGGCGAACCTAACAAAAGATATCACCAAAAAACACAAACAAAAAAAATGGACGTGTTCTTTATCTTGTTATTGGAACAAGATTTACCTACTTATTCATTATTCATTGTTTCCTATTCACTGCCTCATTTGATTTCCTTTTATTCCAGTCAAACCAAGCTTATCTGTATTTGTTTCTGTTCGTCTGCGCGTTTGTTTGACTATGTTCAAGGTTTAAAAAAAAATGTGTCAGTCTCAAATAAATGTCAGTTTGTGCTCTTACATTTCTACTGTTGTTGTGTGTGGACATGTGTCAGATATAGGATATTATGAGCAAGTATGGAACATCCTGTTTTGGGAGTGTCTCCTTGTTGTGTTTTGTGTGCTCTATGCTGGTATTCCTGCTGGACAGTTTGGTATTGTAAGCAGCCATTGTTTGGAGTTATGGGCGCGTAATGTACTTCATCATGGGAGCAAGAGTTATCTGTCATTTATTGTTTTATTTTACCTTGAGTCAGTCAACAATTTGGGATAGGGATAAAGGGTGGCTAATCCATACATCAAGAAGATTCATTCGTTGCTGTAACTATCAGTAACGCAGAGAAGCTGTACATTTCGCTCGTGAACGATCGTTATTGAGTCTACTTACATTTATGTGTGTTTCGTGTCGTGTTGTCGATGTGACTTTATGTTTGTAACTTTGTTGAGTGTGTTGTATAGAGCATTTTCTTTTTGCTGCAGAAATTCAATTCGTTTGTCATGGAAAAGATTCATTTCGTCATTATTATGTTTATGCTATTTTGTTTGGGTAGTCTGTTTTTTTATTTTTAATGGCCATGCCGTTTTGCGATCTTTGTATTGTTGTGATATTCTCCAAAGCAAATGTGTACATTACTGTGTAAAGAAGCTGGTTATTCCTTTCCAGTTATATGGCAGTGCGATACAAAAAGTTATAATCCTTCTTGTATGATAACATGGCAAATATTACGATATCCTCTTTGAATTGTCAGGGACTAGGAGACACTCAGAAAAGAAGGGATGTTTTCCACTATCTTAGGAAAAAGTCCCACAACATTTACTGTTTGCAAGACACCCATTTTACCCCAAATTAGAAAAATATGTTACATCAGAATGGGGTTATACATGTCTCTTTGCCTCTTATAGACCCAATGCAAGAGGTGTAGCTGTGCTGTTTAATAATAATTTTGAATTTAAAATCAGCAATATTGATAGGGATGTTTATGGTAACTACATTATATTATCCCTAAAAACCATGGATAAAGATATATTGTTAGTAAACTTATATGGACCGAACGTAGACAATCCCGATTTTTATATTAATTTAAAAGAAAAAATAATAAACTACCAAGGTCACGATTTCATATAGTTGGTGACTGGAATTTAGTTCTTGATCCATATTTAGATTACAACAATTACAACAACATAAATAACCCTAGGGCTAAAGATGCTGTGGAAAACATGATATTAGAATTAAGTCTCGCAGATGTGTGGAGGGAGAGTAATCCGCAAGTCAAACGATTTACTTGGCGAAGAAATTCTCCGTTAAAACAAAAAGTCGTTTAGATTATTTTCTAATTTCAGAGAGTCTTATATGGAACTATGAAGACTCGGATATCATTCCAGGATATCGATCCGATCATTCTATGATTTTACTTATATTTCACTGGCCCTCAGAACTGGCCCTCAGCACTTGTGTCTTAAGAGGATACCTTTTATATGTTCTACTTTTCACAAGAAAATGTAGCTTGTTTTGCTCTTTTATGATTTTTTTTTTTTTTTTTTTTTTTTTTTTTTGCTTTTTTTTGCTTCTTAGGTGACACCTTTGGTTGTTTTTTTGAAAACTCAACAAACATACTATGGTATTACACACCAGCCTTTTTCTGGGATAGCATTCTTCTTAAAACCGAAAAGGCAGACGAGTCAAATTACCACTTTCCGCGGTCACTGAGGAGAAACAATCAGGTTTCGAAATACCGGTATATGACCAGGAGTTATATGTTCGTGAGCTTCCTCCCCAGTGGAGATGTCTCCCCCTTTGGAGACTATAAGCTTGCTGAAGGTTCATTTTGAGAAGCATTTATTATGCCCCATTCACCCTCTCAAGCACATACTGTTATTTAGGCAGAATGATCTACCACTACAGATATGAATGCTTATCACCCCCTATTTCTACTACAATCTAAGACATAAGAGCAAGCTTTGTTTATAATCAAATATATATATATGTATATATATATATATGACAATTCGAAAAGAATAACAATATTTCGGCCCCTTAGGTCTTCTTCAGGGCAGTTTATAAACTGGCAAAGTAATAATCCAACCTCAGCAACTCAAAATGACACACACACACACAAAAGAAGAAAAATGCTCACCTCACTCTGTCTCACATAGCTAACTTAACAGATAAATAAATATATATGTTCATACATACATAACTGAATGAATGAAGGTGAGAGGGGTGTTAACTCACCCAGTCATTTTTGTAATCTGTTAATCATTCATTTCTCTTTTATATCTCGATGTCTTCACTGCATATCTCTCTCTCTCTCTCTCTCTCTCTCTCTCTCTCTCTCTCTCTCTCTGTGTGTTGTGTGTGTGTGTGTGTGTGTGTGTGTGTGTGTGTGTGCAGCCATACGGTAAATATGGTTTACCATGGGGATCTCTTCTTGATCCTTTACTTTTTTTCAATTTACATCAATGACTCTGCTCTGCATCCAATTTTGCTGTGAGTTGCTCATTTGCCGATGATAAATCTGCATTCTAACCACTGTTTCTGGCAGGCTTTGACATCCGACGTACCAGAAAATATAAACAGTCTGGTCAAATGGACGGAAATCAATCACATGTCCCTTAACGCTAAACTCAATGCATGTCTGTAACTAGAGGACAAAAACGTTAATACATGCAGCTGATTTGTTTCCCATATGTTTGTTTCTGATATAAAAATTGAAGAAGTCAAAACACATAAAGTTCTGGGCATGGTTATTGACAACAACTTATGGTCCGACCTCTTCAGTTAACCACCTGTGCAATTATCGTCCCAATTATGTTTAAACTGTCAAAGATAAAAACAGTTCCTGAAAACACACAATTTGGGGGGGGGGGGGGGGGGGGGGACACCATAATTAAAAGGCAAATATTTATGATGACCACTATTGAAATCAAGTTAAGTTCTGTTATTTGAAAATGATGACATGAGTGCTGAAGAATTGTTCAACACGCTGAAGGCCTATGTTTTTTTTTTTTTTTTGTGTTTGTTTGTTTGTTTGTTTTGTTTTGTTTTTTTGTTTGTTTGTTTTTGTTTTTGTTTTTTTTTTAAGTAGTATATATTAGGATCATTTGCATCAAAACCTTTGGCAAAGTCTACGGAGAGAGCACCGGTAACCTTGCTATGATTATATCGGAGAGTCAGTTACCAGTTAGGTTCGATCGTCAGCGCTGTGTGTGGCAGGAATGGTATTCCTAAAACCCAGATTGATTTTGATAAAACAAGCCTTGTCCTAGGAGATTTTTTGCATGTGCTGTTTGAAAGGTTTCGACAGAGTAAATAAAACGGATACAGGTCTGTAGCCTAACTTGAAGGCGAGAGAGAGAGAGAGAGAGAGAGAGAGAGAGAGAGAGAGAGAGGGGCCGGGGGGGGGGGGGGGGGGGGGGGGGAGTTAACTGCTACGTTTTTCGTTTCGTTGAGTTCATTTTTCAGACGCAAAAACTGGTGCAAAACAACAAACGATAATATCTACTGTGCACTCCAGTTCCTAGGCTGAATTAAAACTACTGTGACCGCTGTGAAAAGTATCAGTTCACCACGCCTGAGAAGAGGTTTGTGTGGAGCACAGTATCTACGCTGCTCATTGTGCCAACCCACTATACCTTCTCTTACACCAAAAGACACCCACCAGCCCCATGAAAAAAAAAATACCGCAATCACCACCACTTCCCCTCACCTTCCCCCTTCTAACATTGTTCTTCCCTACTTCTCTCCAAAAATGACAAAGTTTTTTGGGTTTTTTTTTTAAGGTAGTAACGGACAGGGATCGGTGGGGGGGGGGGGGGGGGGGGGGGGGGGGGGGGGGGGGTGGTGTATGACAGATTGCGACTGAAAACATCTTGCCAGTGATCAGTGATGGTATCAAAAAACAAAAAAAAAACAAACAAAACAAACAAACAAACAAAAAAAAAACAGAAGATAACGAGGTGTTCGGTGTTAAAACACGACACCAAAGCGACCGGTTTCATCTTTGTAGTAACCTTTATTTCATTATGTGATTAATTTTCATTTGTTGAAGTGTGTATGCTGCATGCTTTTTTTTTTTTTTTTTTTCTGAATGGTTCACATTTTTCTTTTCTTTTGGATGGCGTCGTTATACCATGGGTGTGTTCTATCTTTCGTTGTTACACGGTTTGAACTTTAGGACCCGTTCTGTATCTGCACCCCTTTGTGATCGACTGGCCTTGAACTTTAGGACCCGTTCTGTATCTGAACCCCTTTGTGATCGACTGGCCTTTAAAATAAGGTGAACTGAACTGAATGGCACAGATCGATCAAATTATCATGAGTATAGAACATTGATATGCTCTCTCTTCCACTCAAATCGATTAGAATTGTTTTGTTTTGTTTTATCGGGCTCAGAAGATTTCTTCAAACTTATCTGATAGTCAAAAACAATATAGTCATCTTTAAGAAAACGCAACACATTCTCAGTCCCAGTCATCTCTGTCCACAACATCTTTTCTCTCTGTTAACTACCTTAGTCTGCATGTTTTCCCTCGTGATGTCGGGCGCTGTGTTACTTAATTCTAGTACGCTAAATCCTTATCCTCAACTTGTTGGCTCAGAATCAGGGTTCTGTGTATGCTATCACGTTCAATCAAGCATAGGAAACAAAGTCATCATAGCCAACCTATCATAGGTGATCCAAATTGTTCATGGTAAAACTTGTGACCCGCAAATATTTTGGTATGTATTTAAATATTTGTAATTAGCTTTACTTTCAATCAAAGTATTATTAATATCATTGAAATTTACAGTGATTCTAATAACTTTTTCAAATTTTATAGTCTTCCTAAAAAATTCAATTATTTATATCTACTTACTATAAATATACACAAAACGATATAATATTTTCACAATAGTTATTTCCCTTACCTCAAAATAATTGTTTCCCTTTATTCATTCTACGGACATGAATTTATTAGGTTTTCATAATTCCTTGTGTGTGTGTGTATATGTGTGTGTGTGTGCGCGCGCGTGTGTGTGACGTGTGTTTGTGTGTGCATAGGCGCGTTCGGACATGTGTGTGTGTGTGTGTGTGTGTGTGTGTGTGTGTGTGTGTGTGTGTGTGTGTGTGTGTGTATGTGCATGCTTAGCGCGCGCGGACGTGTATGTGTGTGTATGTGTTTGTGCATACTCTGTCTGTGTGTGACAGAGAGAGATAGAGAGAGGGGGGGGGGGGGGGGGGGGGGACAAGGGAGCGGGAGGCCGTTAAAATGTATGTGTGCCTGTCAGCTGAAACCTTGTTTGGCCTTGTCAGCGTGGTCTGTGTGACTGAGGTGTGTGAGCGTGAGAGCGCGCGCACCATCTGTGCTAAACACACACACACACACACACACACACACGGCGGCGCGCGCGGTGTGCATACGAACACGGGCGCGTGTGCGCGTTCTCCTCAAATTTAGTCAGTCAGTCAAGTGCGTTTGGTCACCATCGCACAAAGTGGCATTACATCGAGCTTCTTTGCTTTGAAAGTCTGCGTCAGTGTCTGCTGCGGCGACAGCACGGAGTTTACCAGTCGACCAGTACTGGCGTTAGCTTTCATTATGCGGGCTATTCTATTTTTTTTTTTTTTTTTTTTTTTCTGTTCGTTCCTGCATCGCTGCGGCCTGAATGGTGTGTCTTGGGACAGTCAGATACTGCCCTAATCTTCGCGTCTTCGTCATTTCTATGTCAGTGGATTTAGATGAGACTGCAACATTTGAATATAGCCCACTGGCGGCCTGCTCGTCGTCTTCACTACATGAATGGCGGCAGGACTGAAAGAAAAAAAAAATCTGGCGATGAGTGTAGCACACGTTTAACAGATTCCATGGCAAATCAGAAAATCAGTACTCAGTGACAAGTGCTTCATATGTTCACAAGGTAAATGCTCACAACACGTGACAAATGCTCACAAGATAAATGTTCACTTGACACATGTTCTTATGTCCATCCCTACTAGAGACTACGGATAGTTCGTGGAAGCGGAGACTACGTCACCGTGTGTGCGTGAGAGCACGTGTGTATGTACTATATACAGGCGTGTGTGTGTGTGTGTGTGTGTGTGTGTGTGTGTGACATAGACCAACAACACCTGAATCGAATCGAAGTTTTCAGCTCGCTAAACTGAAGGTATTAGCTGTTAAGAAAAGGAACGTACAACCTGAGGAAGGCTGGATCTCAAGGCCCAGCGACGATGAAATGCATCATCACGTGAGTTATAATTATCATTTACACCAACTGAGTGTCGATAACAGCGAGCCGACTGACGTTACACAGATTGATAATTATCACATAAACGCTCAGATTTACAAGGGAGTATACTCTAGACCGTGGCGGTTGGGAGGGGAGGAAATCATCGAGGTGGGGTTGGAGCGGCACAGAAACAATGAAATGAGTGCATTTCATGCGCAGAATGTTGAACCTGCGCAGGTAATTTCATGTCCGGGCATAAAATGACTTGGAGTATATTTTCAGGGTGACCTGTTCACCGTGGCATGTGACAGAAAGTGGAAAATACTATTTCACTGAGCTTTTGTAGTCTGCTTTTCATCTGGTCTGGTTTGTAACAATTCGGCTAACACAGTGTCCACACGCATTCAGCACCCCGCCAAAAAGCTGCATAGATTTTGAAGGAACTGAGCTGGGTTTTCTTTCATATAGTCCATTCGTCAGTTTGAAATGCACCGCAACCGATGCGACGCACGCCGAAGCCAAAAACAGCCGATCGATACAAGTCAATTTCAGTCCAGATTCATCCTTCCACATTCCACAAAGCGACTGCAATATTGACATCTCTGTCACTGTGTGAAGGATCTTCGAAAAG
>JADBJO010007412.1:92073-109573 GCA_016801955.1 Conus betulinus | reverse complement strand
TTCGTTTATAAATAGAGAGAAAACAATACAGGACTACAGGCATCTCCCTGTTTCACACCCTGTGTGCACAAAATACTGTCAGTGAATTCGTTGCCGAATCTTACTTTTTTGCTTTTACATTAGAATACATACTTCTTATACATTGAAACAGCTTCCCTTTAACACCATTCTTCTGAAAAAACTGGCCACAGTAGTTTCCTTGAAATGGAGTCAAAGGCCTTCTCAAAAATCAATAGAAGCTACATAGAATTTACGATTTAACGAAAATTGCTTTTGTATTATTGCTAGTAATGTAAACATATGATCCACTGTTGAATACCCTTTCTTGAACCCGCCTGATGATATTCGCCTGTTATATTATACTGTTCTACCCATATCTGTAACCTGTTGTTTATAATAATAAACTGTACACTTTGCTGCCGATGTCACATAGTGACACACCTCTATAGTTGCCAGGATCGTTAACATTACCTTTTTTTTTAAATAGTGGTACTATAATTGATTCCATTCAGGCTTCAGGATATATTCCTCTGTGAAAAAAGAGCACTGAAAATTTAACAAGGAAATCGACAATTATTTGGCCACCATTTTTGAGCATTTCTCCAATTAAGCCATCTGGAACAGCAGATTTGCCATTTTTCAATTTCTTTATGGCAAGTAAAACTTCTTCTTTTGAAATTGGGTTATCAAATAAATTGAGTTCATCTGTGGCTTCTAAATCAGACGCAGTTTCCATTTCTATTGAACTGTCCACATCCTGATGAAGGAGGTTTTTGAAATGCTCATGCCACTCATTAATAGAAATAGGTGCATGTACACGAGACACTTTGGGTGACACCTTATGTTCATTCTGCCAGAACGCACTGGGATCATTGACCAAGTCAACAAGATTACTTAATAAACAAGTATTATATTCATTTTGCTTTTTTTCTGTAACAGGTTTTTATATTCTCTCCGTGATTTACAAGACCTTGACCTGTCCTCAACATCTAAAGTTCCACGAAATACTCAAAGCAGCCTCCTGGCCGAAAGCTTAGCCACATTACATTCTACATCAAACCACGCATTGTTACGTTTCCTCTTATCAGTTCTGATCCTTGTTTTCATACACTCAGCTTGTTTTTTTTTTTTCACACAGTTGTTAAATGTATTTAATGCCAAGTTGATGTCCACATCAATAAGATCAATTGCTGCTTCGAGTAAAGATTTACTATCTTCACTGCTCATGAGAGCATGGAATATTCCAGCCCTCTGCTCCTGCCAAACAAACTTTTCAATAAACTTACCGTTTTTATTGATATAACCATGGTTCATATGAAGCTCATCGCCATTATCAAAATTAACATGGAGTTCCAAAGGCTGATGGTCCGACTCGATGCGTTCTTGTACATATAGAGTACATGATGCCATCATACATACATACAGATCAACAGAAGCCAAAACATAATCATTCACGCTATCACCTGTCTCAGAAACGTATGTAAAACGACCTTTAGGGTCGCCATTACATACTCCGTTTAAAATGCATAATTCTAGAGCTGTGCACATGCTTAGCAAACATTTGCCGTACCTGTTCAGTGCCTTGTCTTCAGACTCCCTTTTAACACAACGATTCGTTTTTCAAAGAGTTATTATACATAGTGTCGTTCATAGTTATAAACTGATTAGCATTAGACGTTCTGCTATTAAGGTCTCCGTTTAAAAGTAGTATGTACATATTAGGAAATTCAAATATCTTATTCGTCAGAATATCTTCAAGTGTCCGAATACCACTATCAACATCAAAGTGCGAATAATATGGTGAGTTTTCCGGATGTACATAGGTGCACACATACAAAACATCTTTGGTCAATTGAGTAGACTTTTAGATATTACAAACATAATGACTTTGTTGTTATCAACATCAACAGCTCTAACATGTTGCAAAAAACTCTTTTTTTTTATGAGACAAATTATTCCTCCTGATCGTCTTCCTTGATGACTAAATTGTACAGCGTGTTTGCAGAATATTTCATGGGTATGAAAAAAGAAGGTTGTAAATAATCACGGAAAGTTTTCAACAAGACAAACAATATCGAACGACGTAACATAAGAGATAAAGTTCTGATCACCAATCTTCGACAATAGCCCATTCACATTCCAGTGCAAAAAAGACAAGCGTTTATATCATCCATACACACATGATTCCTTCACACGCCCTCGCACATGTGCACTTTTTTCTCGCTGTTTACAATCTTCACTGCCACCCACAAAACACATCACTGACACCACTGGAGATTGGGAAAGTGTTCACGCTTTTCTCGTGCACGCTGGCGGGGGCTGCCATTGCTGCAGTGTCATTCTCTGTCACAGACTCACGAGGAGCAGTGTCACTTGCACGTGGAGGCATTCTGCTAAAGCTAAAACAAGACAGTGATTCTAAATTTTTTGTTCCCTGTGCATTATTTACAATTCTATGCACAACATTTGTTGTGTGACAGAAACATCTGTACTCATTATGTGCGCTGGGCTGGCCGTATTCCTATTGAATTAGCTTTAGATTTGCTTGGTGGTCCAAAACAAATTTCTTTCCATCTATTATCAAAATGGTCAAAAAATCATTGTCAGTTTTTGTGTTCATTTCTGGCTGCCTTCAAATGAGGTACAAGTTTGCGTCGAATGTCTCGGACCCGTGAAGAGAAATCTTCACCAATAAATATGCTGGTGCCTTTAAGTTTTTTTCTGTTACTGAGAATTCTTTCCTTGTCTTTGAAAACAGTACATCGACCAATAATAGGGGAGTCTCCCTTCTGTTGAGTCTGTGAAGTCGGTCAAAGTCAATGTCCTGTGTCAGATCCAGTTTGTTAGTACATCCTTGATTAAACCTGTGCGTTGCTCTTTTGTTTCATTTTCATGTCGGGGAATGCCATAAAAGATATACATTATTTCTTTTTGACCATCCCTCTAAGTCGTCAGTCTTCATTTCCAAGTTCTCTACCTTTTCCCACAGTTTTTCATTTTGTTCCCTTAGAGACTGATTTTCACGTTTTGAATTTGTAAAAATTTTCCTTCAGTTCGGTCAACTCTCTTCATGTAGTCCAGCACAAATGTCTCTGACCTGTCGAATTTCTTCCTTCACCTCGTCGAACTTAAGAATCGACATGATGTCTTTTAGCGTCGGGTCACTGGCACTCTTCAGATGGCTCTGTCGACGACTGTCCGCCCTTCCGCCAGATGTAGGTCCAGGGTTCAGCTCCACGTCCCCAAAGCAGTGTAGAAAAACGCCGGAGTACAAATACGCCAGGAGCAAGCCAACTATAACACCGTGTAGCCGTCTGTCCAGTTTCAATGTCCGAATAAACATGGCTTTCTTCTTCACATTTCGTCGAGCCATGAAAGCAAGGAAGACTGACACAAATCCTCCACAAACGGCTCGGAATGACAACGCAGTCTCCGGCATGGTGACGACTGTGCAGTCTCCAGGTTGATGTAGGGGCTCAGATCAGTGAAAGTTCACAGCTTCTGTCACTCAGTGTCAACACTTCGCCAACTGGCTGGTATAGATATGTTTCCCCATATGCCAATTAATCAAAGTTTTAGAGATGGGTATTCACAAATGAATGACGGAACTGTGCAACATTCAAAACGAGTGACCTGTGCTGTAGTATTCACAGATATTCTGCATCCGATATGGACGGGAACACTGATCATGTGATTGGTATTTGTGTGTGTGTGTGTGTGTGTGTGTGTGTGTGTGTGTGTGTGTGTGTTTCAGTACACAAAGTGTCAGAACACCTTGTACTGGTGACGACGTTACCTTCATCTAGTCCATCTGGTTACATCACTGCACGAGCAAATATCAGTCTCTCTCTCTCTCTCTCTCTCTCTCTCGCTGTCTCTCTCTCTCTCGCTCTCTCTCTCTCTCTCTCTCTCTCTCTCTCCACAACAACAACAACAACAGTGTACAGGGAGGAGGAAGACAGCAACAACAGTGCCGGGGAGGAGGAAGACAGCAACAACAACAGTGCCCAGGGAGGAGGAAGACAGCAACAACAGTGCCCAGGGAGGAGGAAGACAGTGACAACAACAACAGTGCTCAGGGAGGAGGAAGACAGTGACAACAACAGTGCCCAGGGAGGAGGAAGACAGTGACAACAACAGTGCCCAGGGAGGAGGAAGACAGTGACAACAACAACAGTGCCCAGGGAGGAGGAAGACAGTGACAACAACTGTGCCCAGGGAGGAGGAAGACAGTGACAACAACAACAGTGCTCAGGGAGGAGGAAGACAGTGACAACAACAGTGCCCAGGGAGGAGGAAAGACAGTGACAACAACAACAGTGCCCAGGGAGGAGGAAGATAGTGACAAAAACAACAGTGCCCAGGGAGGAGGAAGACAGTGACAACAACAGTGCCCAGGGAGGAGGAAGACAGTGACAACAACAACAGTGCTCAGGGAGGAGGAAGATAGTGACAACAACAACAGGGCCCAGGGAGGAGGAAGATAGTGATAACAACAACAGTGCTCAGGGAGGAGGAAGATAGTGACAACAACAACAGTGCCCAGGGAGGAGGAAGATAGTGACAACAACAACAGTGCTCAGAGAGGAGGAAGATAGTGACAACAACAACAGTGCCCAGGGAGGAGGAGGCAGTAACAACAACAGTGCCCAGGGAGGAGGAAGACAGTGACAACAACAGTGCCCAGGGAGGAGGAAGACAGTGACAACAACAGTGTACAGGGAGGAGGAAGGCAGTAACAACAGTGTACAGGGAGGAGGAAGGCAGAAACAACAACAGTGCCCAGGGAGGAAGGAGGCAGTAATAACAACAGTGCCCAGGGAGGAGGAAGACAGTGACAACAACAGTGCCCAGGGAGGAGGAAGACAGTGACAACAACAGTGTACAGGGAGGAGGAAGGCAGTAACAACAGTGTACAGGGAGGAGGAAGGCAGAAACAACAACAGTGCCCAGGGAAGAGAAAGGCAGAAAAAAAACAGTGTACAGGGAGGAGGAAGGCAGAAACAACAGTGTACAGGGAGGAGGAAGGCAGAAACAACAGTGTACAGGGGAGGAGAAAGGCAGAAAAAACAGTGTACAGGGAGGAGGAAGGCAGAAACAACAGTGTACAGGGAGGAGGATGGCAGAAACAAAAAGTGTACAGGGAGGAGGAAGGCAAAAACAACAGTGCCCAGGGAGGAGGAAGGCAGAAACAACAGAACCCAGGGAGGAGGAAGGCAGAAACAGCAACAGTGCCCAAGGAGGAGGAAGGCAGAAACAAACAACAGTGCCCAAGGAGGAGGAAGGCAGAAACAACAACAGTGCCCAAGGAGGAGAAAGGCAGAAACAACAGTGCCCAAGAAGGAGGAAGGCAGAAACAACAACAGTGCCCAAGGAGGAGGAAGGCAGAAACAACAACACACAGTGCCCAAGGAGGAGTAAGGCAGAAACAACAACAGTGCCCAGGGAGGAGTGAGGCAGTAAAAAAACAGTGCCCAGGAGAAGGAAGGCAATAACAACAACAGTGCCCAAGGAGGAGGAAGTGCCACATACACACACACACACACACACACACACACACACACAACACACACACACACACACACACACACACACACACACACACACACACACACACACACACACACACACACACACACACACACACACACACACACACACACACACACACACACACACACACACACACACACACACACACACACACACACACACACACACACACACACACACACACCAAGAGCAGTTTTTTTTTTTTTCAGAGACGCATCCATTAAATGGAGGAAACGTGAGTGTGTCGTCCCAGATATGACCCAAAATATGTAGGATATCACTTGTTTAACTCACTGAAATCTCCCTCAAGAAGACATTACCAAATCCATTTAACGACAATCCCCATGAATTTGCCGACGCCAAATACACCAACAGAACACAAGGGGCATAGACGTGGAGAGGTAATCAAAATTGAGGTCACCATGAAGAATATAAAGAGCCAGAGAATTTGATATTTAAACCAATAGAAGGGGCTGATGAAGATGATGCTATGGATTAACATTCCAGCCTAAGACTGCATGAAAGGGCTGCCCTCTACCTCTGACCCGAAAGACCCAGACACCTGCAATTTTGGTCAGGTACTTTGAGCATTTTTTTTCAGAGACCCATCCAGTAAATGGATGAAACGCGAAATTCACTCGGGGTAGGAACTGGTCGTGACAGACGAAGACAGGCAGTGGGTTACCCAGGAAAAGAAAATGCCCTTCTCTGTTTAGCTTTGGTATGTAGAGTACTCTTTAACAGCTTTTCTGAACGTTCAGGGTGCAGTTCCGGTAATGAGATGGGAGCAAAGATATTCTTGGTGCGACTAGAAACCAATGGGGTTCTTTAAAGAGAAGTGTGCAGTGCGGTACCGAACTGACTCCATCGTCCACTTAAAACTCACTTCGGTTTGTGGGAAATCATCCACGCATACCATTACTGATAGCAGATAGTATTAGAAATAAGCAAACACTTTCACAATAGAACATCTCAACAAAGACGAACAGGCCAGGTCAACGCTCCCAAGGTGACGGTAATGCCAGTGGCCGTACGCTCGTGTGTTCCGAGTGTTCTACGTCGATTCCTTGGTCAAGAACTTACCTACCGGACTATATGTTGTGTGTTTTTTATTCGTTCCCACCGAAAATACATGTCAGGTATGTTCCTCCAAATTTATGACCCTTCAGCTTCTTTCGGAGATCGAGAAAGAAAAAAAAAAGAAACTGGGCAAGAAAATGCAGGCCAACGAGATGATATAGCTGATATTCGTAATGTCTGTAATCGTGGTCAAGATCAAAACGATCAGACAGAGGTCCCCGATGTGTATACTAGTTTTACAAAATATGTTTCGGCTGAAGGCTTTTCTAATGCAGGTTTATTGCTTGAAAAAATGAATGCCTCTACGTTAGAACTAAAATCTACCATCACAGACGGAATCGAAAAGCTATGTTCCATCATACGACAAAAAGACAACAATGTCAGCAATACAAAGGACAGTGACACTGAGACAGAATATAAAAAAATCAAGAAATGAAATAGAAACAGAAATGTCCGACCAAAAAATATCTAAATCAAGTATTTCCGATGTTGTCAAACTCAAAGCCAAGAAATCTGCAGAACATACAGTGGATGACCAGAGTGACGCAAAAACAAATGACGTAAAACAGGCTGTAAAAAAGATATCACGTCACGAGAAAGATCCTGGTCTCAAGTGTCTAACCCATATGGATACCGTCCAAAGAACAAAAAGTTCCCCAAAACCTTACCACACTCAGCTGTAAACAGCAGTTTAATTCTACAAGCAAACAATTCGGAGAGATATGAAACTGGCAGCAGCTCCGATCTCCCCAAAGTTTTGATCGTCTCGGATTCTGTGTTAAATGGCATATGTGAAGAAAGATTAGTTTGGGGTATGGCTTGCACGTTGTAAAACATCAGAAGTGCTACACAATAAAGGAATGTAACAATACTCTGTTGGACAATACAATGGATTATACAGATGCCATTGTACTCCATGTAGGTGTGAACGATCTCAAAAACACAAAAGACACACAGGAAACATAAAAAAAAACTTTGTCTAGCTCGTTCGAAGTCTGAGAAAGAAATATCCCAAAATGCTTATCATCATCAGCCGGGTTGCTCCTACCAGACTTTCAGACCTAAACACAAAACGTGAAATATTCAACGCCCATGTACTGTCTAGTCTTCATTGTGATAAGAACGTATCGTTTGTATCTCATGAAAATGTCAGCAACAAGGCCCAGTACATGCGGGACAACATCCACCCTTCAAAACGAGGCTTGAGTGTCATTGCTGGGATCTGGGTCGTCATCTTCACTACCAGTTTTGGTCCAAACCAAGACGACCTGCACGACTTGTCCCCAGCAGACTGTAGAGGGACGATGGACCCCGTCCACGGCGACAGTGCCGGCTCCACTACAGCTACATGGCTCCGGTGCTACCGCCACGGTGTGACTTCTTCCGCTGGTTTCCATAAATGTCTTTCTGTCAACTAAGTCAATGCTTTGATTGCATTTAC
The DNA here is from genome assembly GCA_016801955.1 of Conus betulinus. Taxonomy (NCBI): domain Eukaryota; kingdom Metazoa; phylum Mollusca; class Gastropoda; order Neogastropoda; family Conidae; genus Conus; species Conus betulinus. The sequence continues at coordinate 101,499 of JADBJO010007412.1, read as the reverse complement.
CATCGTCATCTTTGTTATATCTTTTTGTACCCAGTTAAACTGATTTCTCCACCTTAGCCCATGACTTTGCGGACTCCTCTAGTTAATAGTTTCGTTTCCACCCATTTGCATTCATCTGTTTATTTTACTTTTTTTCTAAAAGCATTAGTAATTTTTGTATTGTTTTGACTTTTTATGGCTAAAGAGCCCAAAATAGACATATTGCAGTGGAATTGTCGCTCGGTGGCAACTAACATCTCCCACCTTCAAGAGCTTATTGCAGATAATTCATCCTCCGTTTTAATTCTGCAGTCACTAAATGTGTCCAGTGATAAAACACCACGGCTGGCAAACTTTTTCTATCCTCCAGTGTGTCAACACTGGCGAAAAAGTGTCCACAGCCATCTACATACATGAACATCTGTCTTACTGCCTTATAACATCGCCGGTTCCAGAAAATGTTGCAAGTATTCACTCATGCGCAGTGTGTGTAAGATTTGATATGTCGTTAACACTAAACATAGTTTCTGTATATCTCCCAAAAGGAGTATTTGACTGTAACACAGGCTGGTTACGTACTATAGACGCGCAAAATCAGAAGTGGTTGATCGCCGGCGATTTCAATGAACATGCTCCCTTCTGGGACAGCTGTTGCTCTAAAGTTAGCTCAAATTGCTTGGTAGAAATATATTCTGATTCTGGCCTGTACCTTCTAAATGATGGGCGTGTCACTAGACTGCCAGATGTCCCTAACCATAGACCCTCAGCAATTGATCTTTCTTTCATCTCCACATCTTTAGCTCTTAGATGTTCCTGGCAGGTTGATAAAGACACTTGCGGAAGTGACCACCTCCCTATTACCATATCCCTCAGACGTTTTACACTTGCACAAGACAACACAGCGTTGACAAAATTCCAAAATATAATTACAAACGAGCTGACTGGGAGAAATTCAAATCTATTTTAATATCTTTTAATGTAACAACTCTTGAAAACCAGGATGTTGAAACTATGTACACACATTTTTCTGAATCGGTCTTGTATGCTGCAACCAAATCCATTCCAAAAACTTATTACAAAAGAAGATCAGTTCATAGTGGAAATGTGTGGTGGACGGAATCCTGCAAACGTGTTGATGATGATGAAAAGAAACTAATACAAAGAATATGTTAAAGATAAGCCGAAAAACATCGTCACTATGAAACAGACCAGAAATATGAGCAGCAGAGTCACTGAAAAAAGCTAAACTGGACCACTGGTCCTCCTTTTGTCTCTCACCAAAGTCTCAGATCACCATGACGTTGAAAAAGTTTGGACAAAGGTCCATGAAACGAAACAGGGAGTGAATCTTCCAATTTATCCAGTTACTTTCGAAAATGAGCAATTTCCAACTGCTGCTCAAAAAGCCAAAGCTTGCACATATATATTTTTGCAAAGAATAGTTCCACAAATAGCCTTTCTGATAAAGCTATGAGGGGAAATTCAAAGAATAACGATATGTATTGTGATCCAGAAGAAAAAAGGTGACCATTATCTAATCGCAGATATCACTCTACAGGAATTAAGAAATGCAGTAATATCATTACTAACAAAACAAAACAAAAAAAGAAAGCATCAGTTGGTCTGGATGCAATTTCGAACGAGATGTTAAAACACGTGCAAGAAAATATTGTATCGTTTCTATATAACATCATAACAAAATGCTGGCAAGATGGAAGTATCCCTTCTGTTTGGAAAGAATCTGTAGTCGTACCGATCTTAAAGCAGGGCAAACCTAGATCCAACATAAATAGTTACCGTCTGATTGCCCTCACCTCTCACACGTGTAAGTTAATGGAAAGAACTGTTTTAAGTAGGCTTGTATATCACTGTGAGAAACGTGGTATAATTCTGGCTACACAAGCAGGCTTTAGAAAAGGCACATCAACAATAGACCATCTGGTAAAATTGATGATTCATGTAAAACAACAATTTGCGAGAAGAAAAAAAAATTCTCGCTACTTTGTTTGATGTCGGAAAAGCGTATGATTATGTTGGCATGAGACACTTTTATATAAACTGAAAAGCATTGATCTTTCTCTGGTCATATATATATATATATATATATATATATATATATATATATATATATATATATATATATATATATATATATAACTATATCAAAGCATTTCTGACCAGTAGAAGTATGGAAACAAAGATACAAAATGTTTATTCCAGCAGAGATATTTACAAATGGGCATCCCTCAGGGATCGGTCATTGCTCCACTACTTTTTAATATTCTGACATGCGATCTCCCAAAGCATTTATTTAAAAACTGCTCCTTGGTGCAATATGCTGACGATATTTGCATGTGGATGAACGTAACTTTAAAGAAGAAAACGTCAGTCAGATCTTTCAATTTTATTAAAAAAAAAACATATCAGCGTGACATAGATAATATAGCAATATTATGTTTGAAAACGGCCTTAGTTTATCGGCAGAAAAAAAAACATGATGTTATTTGACGCTGGCGGAAGTACTTGCAATATTCCTACTTTTAAGGTAGATAACAATGTAATGAATTATGTCACCGAGATAAAATTTTTAGGAGTAAATATTACCTCTAAATTAACTTGGAACAACCATATTGAACATATTATCAACGATGCCAGCAAATCCCTTAATCTTCTTAAAGTAATCAGTAAACAGAATTGGGGTGCAGATACACACAAACTTTAGTACACCTTTCGACATCTCTCATAAGATCAAATTTATCATACGCACAAGAAGTGTTTCTTCTGAGCACCAAACTATTTACTTAAAAAGTTGCAAAGCATAGACTGCAAGGCTTTTAGACTCGCACTAGGTGTCCCATTTCATGCCAGTGCATCAGGAACGTATTACGAAGCCGGAGTTCTGCCCCTTGACGACTATTGAAACTTGGGCTTGTACTAAATTCATCCTACGTAGCTCATCTGTTCAGAACTCAAGCAAAGATGAATTAGCTTACGATCAGATATCCATTTCCCGAAGCGAGCTAGATATATTAAATTTAATACAACCATAATGACATATTCCTCGAAATTATTGAAAGACGCCGAGATTGATCCCAAGAATATTGCTGATCGTTTTCCTGTATCCCTGATTCCAAACAGAGAACTGCACACCACATGTTTTGATTATAAATACACTGATCAACAAAAGAATGTTAACAATAATATATTGTTCTCTCTTGCCATATCTCATATCGATAGTAATTATTCACACCTTAAAGTTTTCACCGATGGATCACTGTTAAATGAAAAAGCTGGAAGTGGTTTTTGTTATTCCTACCCTTAAAGTTGAAAAATCTTTTCATCTCGGAAAGGGGTATACTATCTTCACGGCTGAGCTGGTGGCAATTCTAATGGCGCTCAGCTTTCTTGTTGATACTCCACTTACTATCTACAAAACACTTTCTGTGTGGATTCTAAATCTGTCCTACAAGGCCTTGAATCTATTGCTGTAAAAAATCGAGGTGAGGTGATTTTAGAAATAAAACATCTTGTCAGTATTCTTATATCAAGAGGTACAACAGCTGATTTTTGCTGGATCCCATCTCACTGTGGGATTTCTGGTAATGAATGGGCTGACCGGGCTGCCAGATAAGGAGCACGAAAGTCCGATGAATCCATAGAAATCAACATTCCTCTGTGTTTATACGAAGGATATGGTCTCTTAAAAAAGACGTGTATTGAAAAGGTTTATGAAGCCTACAAAAACTTGGTTCTTACTAAAATACATTTACCTCACTCCAAATTGCTCTGCTGTGACAAATCCCAGTCAGCTACTTTTTCTTCTAGCAATGCAGCTAAAACTGGGAAAGATTACCTATCAATTGGCCAACGCAAACGTACTTAAAAAAAATAACGAAAACTTGAATCCCTGCTTTACAGGCTTAAGCTAAACGCTTTCCGTACAAAATTTCGCAAAAAAATTTTTAAATAGCATCTGCGGAGCAGTTGAAAGTTTCACAACCCAGCATCTTCTTTTCTACTGTGCATATTTCAAAAAGGAAAATCCTGACTGCCTGCGACTTGATTGATGGCACGTGTATTTTCCAGAACTTACCAGGTCTTGTTTCTTTTGTTAATTCCTTGATGATTAGTCCAGTGGGCTCTTTTTTTATAACAAGTGTTCCTACAGATATGAGCGATTAATATTTGGTTATACCAGATATCCTGTACTCCTTGATGTTTTAATACTTGCTTTGCACACACACGCGGGCACACACACACGCGGGCACACACATGCACGCACACACACACACACACACACACACACACACACACACACACACACACACACACACACACACACACACACACACACACACACACACACACACACACACGCACACACACACACACACACACACACGCATGCATACACACGCTATTTCCCTAACTCTGTCTAAAAATCACTTTATGTGAATAGACGTTACATTGAAGAACGAACGAACGAACACACACACACACACACACACACACACACACACACACACACACACATAAAAGCACACCTACACACACACACACACACACACGCGCGCGCGCGCGCACACACACACACACACACTCACATATACAAGCACAAACAGGAAAGAGAGAGAGAGAGAGAGAGAGAGAGAGAGAGAGTGTGTGTGTGTGTGTGTGTGTGAGAGAGAGAGAGAGAGAGAGAGAGAGAGAGAGAGAGAGAGAGAGAGAGAGAGAGAGAGAGAGAGAAGCTGCACACATTGTTCATTGTTTATTGTTATTTTCGTTAATCGATTGGAAATCTTTCCAAGACACGATTTCATTCTTTCAAAGCGGTTTCTCTCTGAAATTGTTTTCTCATTCCTTGCAGCTGAGTCATGCCTATATGCGTGTGTTTGTGCGTGCGTGCCGTCAACTATAATTGTGTGTTCTACTGATGAGTATTGTGGACTGGGGGTGCATGATGTTATCAATCTGTAGCCGTGTTTTCATGGTCTCTTTATTAATCAAAATAACCAGTTGGTTAATCTGTTTGTAATCTGTTCTAATTTTGCATGCTTTGCTTTTGTACATTGAGTAAGACAGGGGTGTGGATAACACTTTTGATGAGAACTAACCTTAAAGAATTGGTCAGATTTACTGTGTTGTCTGCCCATTTATGTGAAGATAAATATTTAGTTTTAAACCCCTCACTTCGATTCATACCATAATAGTAGCATAATACCATGATATCTGTATATTCGCACATGTGTCTGATTAAAAAAAATACAATGCATATTAGTGGGGTGAAAAACAAATACACGTTTACTATTCTTTCATCATAATATTTATCACTCTGAAAAGATTTCAAACAAAAAAGAGGGGGGAAAACAGGGATATGTATGTGATAAATATACAATTCTCCACTATTAGTATAGGTGAACCATTGTAACCCATCGTGAAGACAAAACCATTCATATTACCTTCTCTCAGGCCTTTCGTTCACTGGATCAGACTCGTCAGGGAGACACTGCTGTGTTTGGCTGTGCTCCCTGCCCTCCCAAAGTCTCAAATTCTGTGGTATTATCACCACCAAGGATTAAAAAACGAAATCCAGCAGCACTCCAAAGCAGCCAACGAAGGTTAAAAAAAGAAAGCGAAAAGGAAGTGCTAGGGAAATAAGTTAGAGAAAAACAACAAAAAAATGCATTAAGTAAACAGTATCTTTGAACATATGCTTGGGAGATCAAAAGTTTCCAACAGTCAGAGTGGTCAGCTTACTGTTTAATCACCCAAGCATTGTAGATTACGCAAGTGCTGACAGCAAGAACTTTTACTTGGATCTCCTAAGAGATACAGTCTCCCACTGATTGACTAAACAATAACATGTTGGAAAATTTAGTAATGGTGGATATATATATATATATCAACAATTAAGTAGTGGGGGAAAACAAGTGCAGGTTAACAATTCTTCCATCATTAAAGTAATGATTTGGCAAAGATTTGAAATTGTGATCAACATAAAAAAAAATTAAGAGGACGTAAATGGGAAAATGTATATCATAAATATAAAAACCCTTTCACTAGCTGCATGAGGAAACTATCGTAATCTCTCTTGAAGGCAGATCTATATGTATCGCCTGCTCCGAGGCCTTTCGTCCGCTGATCAGACTCATCAGGGAGACACGGCTGATTGTGTCTGTGCTCTTGGCGTCAGATAGAGACACACCACAGTCCATAATTCTGTGGTGTTCCGACTGCCAAGGGTTCGAAAAAGAATCTAACAGCACCCCGAAAAACAGCCCAGCGAAAGGTAGTAGAATTAAACAAAACGAAAGTGTGGAGAGCAAAAAATGTTGTTGAAAACTAAAAACATTACACAAACAGTATAAAATATAAGGGACAATCTTTGAGCCTATGCTTGAGAATCCATTTAAGGATGCATGGGTGATCAAAAGATACGGAACAGTCTTAGTGGTCAGAGCACACAAAATCACGAAATGAATTATACATGTTAAAAATCCTTCACTAGCAACATATGCGAACCATCGTAATCGTTCCTGAACACAGCTCAATTCATATTACTTGCTCCTAGGCCTTTCGTCCGCTAGATCGGACACATAAGGGAGACACGGCTGATTGTATCCGTGTCCCATTGGCATCAAATAGACATACGCTACAGTCTAGAGTTCAGTGGTGTTTTCACCACCAAAGGTTAAAAATAAGCAAGCCAAATAGTACACCAAAGCAGCCAGGGAAGGGTAGAAAAGTAAAACGAAACAGAGGTGTGTGGTAAGAAAATAAGTTGCTGAAAAACTAAAAGCATTATATTAAAAGTATATAATGTAGGGGAACATTTTTCAGCCTTTGCTTCAGGACCCATTCACGAATGCAAGGGAGGTCAAAAAGATGTCGAACAGTCCGAGTGATCAGCTGTGCCGTTTAGTAACCCCAGCATTGTCAGCAGCTAAGAAGTGTGCAGAACAGTATTTACTTGGATCGATTAAGAGATGTAGTCTCCCACTGATTGGCCAAACAATGTTATGCTGAACAATTTAGTGGTGGGGACAAACAAGTTCAGGCTAACCATTTTTCCGTCATTACATTAATGGCTTAATATTTAAATGAAAGAAAAGAAAAAAAAAGGTGGGTGGGGGGGCCGTGATGGAGAAAAAAAAAATGCGAACATAAAATCAGCACTAAATTATAAATGCTCAGTCTTCACTAGCAGCATATGCGAAGTATCGTAATCGGTCTTGATGACAACTCAAGTCATGTTGTTTGCACCTAGACCTTTAAGTATCGTAATCGGTCTTGATGACAACTCAAGTCATGTTGCTTGCACTCTTGATGACAACTCAAGTCATGTTGCTTGCACCTAGACCTTTCGTCCACTGGATCAGCCTCATCAGAGAAACACCGCTAATTGTGCTTGCGCTCTCTTGGCATCAAATGAAGACACACACAGTCTATAATTCTGTGGTGTTCTCGCCACCACGAGTTTAAAAAAAAAAAGAAAAAAGAAAAAACAGTACCCCCAAGGCAGCCAGTGAAGGGTATGAAATGAAACAAAAAGAAAGTGTGTGAAGGAAATATGTTGATGAAAAAAACTAAAATCATTATATGAACAGTATAACACGTAGGGGAAAATCTTCAAGCCTATGCTTGAGGATCCCTTCATGGATGCAAGGGAGGTCAAAAGATGTCTGTGACGGACCATTTTGTCCGGTCCCAAATTGTGGGGATAGATTTGAGAAAGCGAAGTTTGCCTGTTCACCTGTTGACCTGTTTACCTGACAGCTACTCACCCGCGTTTTGTGTCAGTCAGGTGAGTGAGGATTTCCTTTCAGTCTCTATAGATTTGCCGGCCTGAAAACAAACCCCACAGTGCCGAAAAGAGACTTACAGCTTAGTTTTGGGGGTAATCAGGGGCCGTACATACATGTCGTCGGTAAACGTACTTCTGCAACAAGATCACATACGGGGTACAAACCTTGCGGGTGCAATATGACTGCAGGAAGTTGTCGTTACTGAATGTGTGAGTCGAGAGGTGGATGAGGAGAATGGATAGAAGAAGAATATGTGTATTTACATGTGGCTGAGGAAAAGTGGTGAAATCAATTCAATGTACTATTGAAAAACAAAAACGTGGTTTATCTTTCCTCTAAAGTATTGTAGGCTAATGGTGTTAGTTTCGGTTAGCTCTGAAAGTGAGGGATGAAAATCAGTGTCTATAAATTACTGGAAAATTTATTCTGATCCCTGTTTTGTACACATCAAGTGATTATAATGTGGAAGAATAAAAACGTTTTTGTGTGTGGTAAGGGACAAGTGGAAATCGTTCTCTTTCTTTGCAATAATTGTATTTTTGGTACTTTAAAAGTACGTGTTACGTGAGGAAATCTTTGTTGTATTCTTCAATATAATCGCCCATGATGATCAAGGAATTTGTCAATTGTAATGCATACATTGTATTGAAACATAGTAGACTATATCATGGTTATTTTCCCCAAAATCTAATGAAATATATTATGCGAACAGTGACAGCTAGTGACAAGACAAGGACGATAAATATGTAGGTAGTAGGTTATGTAACCAATGTAGTTATACAGTTCCCTAGGTGTCGGTGAGGCCCTGAGTTTGTCTTGGCTGTAACTGGTTACCATCGGGTGTGGGGTGCAGCCCGTGCCCCAGCCGCCGTCTCCGTCTTGACCGCCAGTCAGTAGTGTACCTGTATCGTAAAGGGCCTCCGGATTTTCCGTCATGATAACGTGGAGAGGCTGACCGCCAGGTCAGTAGTGTACCTGTATCGTAAAGGGCCTCCGGATTTTCCGTCATGATAACGTGGAGAGGCTGACCGCCAGGTCGGTAGTCTGACGTGATATGTGTTTATAATGTATTGAGGGTTCAGGCAGCATATAAAGGGAAAGAAACTTAGTTTGTGAGTTGCCTGGCTTGTCCATGTTCGTGTGGTGTGGGGTGTGTGTTGGGAATAATCGATACACGCATCCAAACTTCTGAAAATGAGAGCCAGTAATACACACAGCAGCACACCATCCGTAACATATGGTGATCCCGTAAATTAAATTTTCTTTTGGCATTAAATTCAAAATTGAAGATGAAGAAAATGGGAACATAAAATTAAGAAAATATATCATAAATATGAAAATATTAATTTTATGTTCCCATTTTTCTTCATCTTCAACCCCCGCCCCCCAAAGTTCAAATCTTTGCCAAGTCATTATTGTGATGACAACGGGGTTGTAGGTCTGCGCTTGTTTTTCCCCACTAAGAGATTTTTTCGTCTTTGTGTTTGCCTGACTTTATTCAAGTTTAAAAGGTTGGGCCAGTCTTGAATAAAAGTTACTCTGTGTTAGGTTTCTTCATGGGAGCAAGAGTTACCCTACTTGTTGATTGTTTATTGTTTACTGTTCCCTGCCTCGTTTTCTTTTTCAATTCCAGTTATTAAGG
>JADBJO010007412.1:67500-83203 GCA_016801955.1 Conus betulinus | reverse complement strand
GGAGCAAAATTAGTTTTTCAAAAATTAGTAGAATTAATGAGGGATTCTGGCTTTCGTTTTGTGTAAGCGCACGTTCACACTTTGCCATCCCTTCATCCACGCTCTCCACGCCGGTTGCACGTGAAAATCTGCTCCTTCATTGAACGCTGTGTGTGTAAGGGTGTGTGGTCAAAAAGACACGAACGCATGAAAAACATTAGATCTGAAACTTCGAGCTGCGGACCTGGTTAAGAGAAAAACACTCAGCAAACTACAGGCACCTGAAATGATGTCACAAAATATGACTGCTGTAAATCAATCAAACATCGTGCACTTAAGGACTGGCGCTTCGCGCAGTTGCAGCAGAATTTGCAAGTACATATGCTGGAATTAACGAAAAACAGCGAAGGGAAACTCTCTGATCTAGAAAACAATATCGGGCGCTTTTTTTTTTCAGAAATCAGTGAGCTGAAAGACAGTGTCACCATCAATGTTGGTAATATTAAGGAAACGAAAGAAGACGAGACTCTCATGATGGAAAGACTACATCTATTGGAGAAGAAGTTAGAGGCAGCAGAACAGGATTCAAAAGCCTGCAATCTCAGATTCCTCAATGTGCATGAAGAAGAGTGGGAAGATGAGCGAACTACTACCCAAATCATCATTGATTCACTGAACGACCACACTAACGGCGACAATTGGCGACATGACGACATCGCCAGGGCGTTCCGCATTGGCAAGCCATGGCTTCACAGCAAGGTGACCCTCGACCCATCTTGGTCCAGGTCTGTTGGTGGCAGACAAGATGGCTGTCATGGGAGACAAGGACCTCAGAAACAACCTGAGGGCTAGCAGCATCAGGGTGGCTTCAAACTTACCACAAGACAAAAGACAGATGGTGGAGTTTCACTGCGGACTTGGCAAGATTGCCTACATTTATAGCGGGAAGCTCCACGTCAGAGACAGACTCAATCGATGTCTTCACAAGACGATACTGAAGGACAATCCTTCCCAGTCCCGCGGAAACGTGTGAGACACTTGGACTCGGGCTACGAACCCGTGAAGACAGTGAGTAGAACAGTCACAGAGTTGTCCGTCAACCTGGTGGCAAACACCTCAAAGAAAACAAACGCCACTACCAGGAACTCTCAGACAGGAACAATGCTGCTCAGACCCAGGACAATTTCACATTTTTTGAAAAGCAGTCAGGCACCAATCGTAGTCCCCCACGGTGGTATCAGTATGCGGGAAAACGCAGTCAAAATGGGTAGGCGAGGAGAGAAAGCTCAACCATCGTCTGGGGATCAAATGACAAAATCAAGAGGTCTGATCAGAACATGATCGTGCGCCTATTGCTCCCGATACACGTTCCTACAATGACGTGGCCAGAAGAAATGTTTTCTGAGCACCGGAGAGTTGTCATGGTGAAAAGACTTTGCCAGCAGAACCAACTCTGATGCTTCGGGAGGGAGGAAATAGACAAAAACCTCGTTTTGGACATCTGCAGATGTCAGAGATTAGCGACCAGGACCTCTTCTGTGGAAAAAAAATGATATTGCTGGAGACGACAACAGTGATAGTCAACAACAGAACATTCATGAACGGTTGTTCAGATGTACGAACACTGACGATGAAGACTTTTTTATTCTACAGAACAAAGACAAAGATTGGAACAGACGTTGAGGACGAAGACAGATACAGGGAAGATAAAAAAGCCGATGACAGACCATAGTTTTTTATGCCAGAACACAACAACTCAGCAGAACCAACCATTCTGATCAGGACAGCAAATCCGTTGATCCAAGTGAAGATGTCCATTCTTATTGTCTTTCACAAGATACAGAACAAACTGAAACCAAAACATAGTCCTGGTCAAACAGAACGAGACAAACAAGTCATCTTCAGAAGATGGCCCTAGCCAAAATAACAAACCAACAAAGATGACAAGCAAGACAGGGGACGACACAAGAAAGGAGAGTTAAGGGATCGAGAACAGAACAAGAATCTCGGCCCTTGGCTCGTACTCCAACGACCACGGCGAGCTGCATCCAACCCCCAAAACTGGTCATCAGAACAAAAAACAAAGTACTGAAAGGCAACACACTCAAAGCAACATCGTGGATTCTTTCAAAAAGTCTGAGTCCGGAAACCAACCAAAAGAGACAGCCAAACCCAGCCTCCTAGGTCTATGCCAGAGAGAGAAAAAGAGTTTCAGGATATAATGAACAGGAAACGAGCCGGGGCCACAATACATGAAAACAACTCCTTGACAAATGAGGGTAAAAAAACCTTAAAGGTCCAGGAATTAATCTACGACTGGTACTCCAAACCAATTTCGTGAACAAAATGTAAGTGGGAATAAAAGCAATGCTTCATTTCTAAATTACAATGTTAACGGGCTTCTTCAAAAGTTAGATAACATTGATTTCAGTAATCTCATCATTTCATTCAACTTTATCTGCCTTATTGAAACGTTAAATTGGATTTAACTTCGAATCATTACTTTTGACAGATTTTTTTTAATATTTATGTCAAAGGCAAAGAAAACTCTCTAAAACACGGGAGGTACTCTGGTGGCATCATAGTTATTGTGGAAAACATTTCGCTGATTTCACAGAAAGAATTCAGACAGACCAGGGAAAACGTTGTAGTTTTGAAGATTCGAAGACACATTTTGCACGGGCTGAGATGCAATGTACATTTGTTCTTATATCCCCCACATGACTCAACATTCTGGAAGACCCAGCAGGGGTACTTGTGGTGTTGAAACTATTAGAACAGTGGCTCAACAGATTTTGCATGACACTTATGAGTTCTGCATGTGCGAATGAGGATCTGAACGCAAGAACTGCAGACAAAAATTACTCCTTTTCTGATGACAAACGACTTTGATCCAACATTCCCAGCTCAATAAACGTCCAAGAAATCACAAAAACAGTTATATAAAATAAACTTGGTGACCAACTCATTGAATTATGTGACATGTTTATTTGTATTATACTGAATGGACTGAGTGAATCTAATTTTGATGATAACTGTACATGTATAGGAATTCTGGGAAAGTACATGTTCACTATTTTCTTGCATCAATTGATTTATTTTCATCTATCATTTCATCTCTTTTGATCTGAGAATATAATGAAATCAGATCATCTGCCAGTTAGTCTGGAAATTGAAATAGTAGAAAAAGATAATGATTGCTTTTCTGATACGAAATCAACTCAAACAACAGAGAAGGAAAGATTTGCTTGGAATAAGGATTATGAAGATGAATTTTGTCAAATCATGGGAAGTAGAGAGTATACAAAACAAATTATGTAAAGCAGCAAATAATTTGGACGACGATGTAGATAGCGTCCTTGGAAATATGTTGTACAATGCTTAAAAAGAATCTAACAAATGCATGTTGAAACGCAGCGGTACATACAGGAAGAAAAGGTCGGAATGGTTCGACGATGAATGTCGCAAAGTCAAAAACGAAACTAGGAGAAAAATGAACTATTTCTGAGTATTAACAAGCAATCTCAACTCAGAAAGAAGAGAAATGAAACCAGGTTGAAGAAGCCAGTAGTAAATATGTTGATGCAAGGAAGAAGTATAAACAGACTTATAAGGATGAGGGAAAACAAACTTTTAGAAAACACAAATTAGAATATTAACAAGGAAATTCATAATTCGTCAGGAATTTGGAGGCATCTTAGAAACCAATGGGATGCGAATAAAGGCAAAGAATTATTTGTGACATTAGTATTGATGAAGGGTTTAATATATTGAAGACCGTTTTTTTCAAAACCTCAATGACGAAGGCGAAGGGAACCACCATATTGAACGGGGGGATGTGTTATAAGAACGAATCAAACAATGATTTGAATATTGACGTTTGTCGGAAGAAGTTTTAAAAGTTAGATATATACTGGAATAGACAAAAACTAGTGAACTGATGAATTTCCGATTTTCGCTGAAATCTGACGCAGCTAGGTGGTAAGATGTTCACTATTTCTGACCTAAACTATTCAATACAAAAATTTGTTGGCAGGACTTATCCCAGGGAATTGTCTAAGCTCTTATAACCCAGTATATAAAAGGGTGACCCTGAAAATGTTGAAATTACACGAAGAATCTCTTCTTGGAGTATTATCTAAATGCGATACTATATACACCTGCACGACTGTTATACCTGGTCGAAGCACCATGTAATTTCAAATGCTCAAGCAGGATTTCCGTGGACAAACAAAAAAAAAAGTCGACAGTGGATCAGATTTTTACTTTAATATGCCTCTGTTGCCCGAACCACATTTAGTAATCGAGGGCAGGGAAAACTAGCAGCACGGTTTTGTACGCTTGAAAAGGCTTTTGATTCTGTTCGACTGGAATAACCTTACAATGTATTAAACAAACAGGCGTGAAGGGTAATTTCTGGCGTCACTTAGAGCTATGTATTCTCTTTGCTATCCTGGTATTCCAAGCAAATCAAGAACTCTCCGACCATGTTTGAAATGCCCTGTTGGAGTAGACAAGTATGTGTTGTCTAAGTCCTTTGTTATTTTCAAGTTTTCTCAAACCCATTAGCCAACCAAATAAATGAAAAGGTAAACATGGAGTAACGTTATTTCCAGATCATTAAAAGATTCTGGGTGTTCCAGGAATTACGCCAAACAAAATGGTTTACGGAGATTTGGGTTTTAGACTTTTACAAATGAAAGCTGAAAGGTTACCTCAGAAAGCATATTTGATGCTGTTGGAATTAGACAGATCTGGAAAACAGTGCTGGGTCTCAAAGGTAAGAGAAATCTTGTGTTCAACAGGTTTTAATTTTGTGTGGTTACAACAAGGTGTTGGAGACGTTAAATGTTCCTAAATGTGTTTAAACAAAGGCTTATTGATATGTTCATTCAAGAATGGACTGGCACCATACGAGACCGTGAGAGATACGAATGTTATAGCAATTTAAGTCTGTTTTTGAAAAGGAAAGATATCTTTTGGATATGAATACGTACTGTTTCCGCGTTGCCATTACACGAACAAGGTTTAATTTGCTTCCACTGAATAACAACCTGCATCGCTATAGTAAAACAGAAACGGACAAAGCGTGCCATTTTTTGCCGTGATCAGGTAGAGAATGAGCAACATTTTTTATTTCAATGCTCCCTCTATCAAGACCTAAGAAGTAAAAATTTCTCAAAGAATTCGTCAGTTGTCCTCTTCATTTGCTTCTTAAAGGTATCCAGTGCTTCGCACAGACATAGCCTGTCAAGGTACATTTTTCATGCCATAAACAGAAGGATCAAGTCCATTCTTTAGTTGATAAATTATTGCGGACAATTACCAACTACCTTGGTTTTCCTTGAAATGACTGACTTCATTTGTATTGTAATTTCGTGTACTCTAAACGCTTTCTGAGGTCTCTGAGTCTCCCTCCTCCCAAAATCTCCTCCCACCTCCTCTCCTCTCTCTCTCTCTCTCTCTCTCTCTCTCTCTCTCTCTCTCTCTCTCTCTCTCTCGCGTTTGACTTTAATTATCAGATTTTTTACTTTTTTTTTTTCATTCTCAATAATTGTTGTTGTACTTCGGATGTCAACGGTTTCTCATGTTGTGGGGAAAAAGAATAAATATGAAACAGAAAAATAAAGGTGTTTTTCTCTGCATAATTTCTGTCTATTCATCAGTCTGTCTCATTTAAGAGGAATTGATCGAATGTAGAAACTACTTAAGCCCAAACGGACATGGCATAAAAACAAGCAGAGGGCTTCGCGCAACCACGTTGGGAAAATGGACACATAGCTCCCAACAATGCTCCACATTTTTTCTGTATGCAGCATATTGTCCTGTTGTATATGTTCAGGTTTATGTATTTACTTCTTCTTTCATCCACCTTTCATCAGAAAGAATTCTGTCTAGACCGGCAACAGGCAATGGAATTTATTCACACCCATATTAGATAATTGCAAATGTTGTGCCCCCACCCCCCCCCCCCCCCTCTCTCGCTCTCTCTCTCTCTCTCTCCTCTCTCTCTCCTCTCTCTCTCTCGTCTGCTTCCTCCTCTCTCTCTTTCTCTCACTCTCCCCCCTCTCTCCCCCTAGAAGTATCAGATTGTATTCGCCCCCCCCCCTCCTCTCTCTCTCTCTCGCTCTCTCTCTCATCTTCTCTCTCCTCTCTCTCCCTCTCTCCGCCCGTATCTTTTGTTTATATATTGTTCATTTTCTTTGTTACGGTTCTTTCTTGTCACCAAGCCTTTGGCCTATATTGTTCACCTCACCTCCCCAGTCCTTCACCACAATCACCCTTCAATGCTGCCTGGCTGCTAAATAGCATCTCCCCCTCACTGTCTCCACATTGCCGCTCTGACGCCCTGTCTACAAGGACAATGGCGGGGATTCAAGACAGACAGACCGACCGACCGACCGACAGACCGACAGACAGGCAGACAGACAGACCACGAGGAGATTGATGAGGTTTGAAACTTCCCCCTCCCTGCCCGTAACAGCGGCCGACCATGGCCGTCTTTCGTCCACAATGGATACCACCTGTTATCGATGGGTCCTCCAGCTGTCTGTCTCTTTTTTGTCACTGCGTATTGCTGCCATAGTTAGGTCTTTGACACGAAGAAGAACCGAACAGAAATACTGTTCAAAAGGAAGGCCGTGGAGAGAGAGAGAGAGCGAGAGAGAGAGAGAGAGAGAGAGGGAGAGAGAGAGGGCGAAGAGAGAGAGAGAGAGATGACGGGAGAGGAGAGAGAGAGATAGAGAGAGAGAGAAGAGAGGGAGAGAGGGAGAGATAGATAGAGAACGAGAGGAGAGAGGAGAGAGAGAGAAGAGAGAGCCGCAGGATGGATCACGGAGAAGTAATCCTCTCAAGTGGATCTAAAGTAATCTCTCTCTCTCTCCATCTCTCTCTCTCTCTCTCTCTTCTCTCTCTCTCCTCTCTCTCTCTCTCCCTCTCTCTCTCTCCTCTCTCTCTCTCCCCTCCCTCCCTCTCTCTCTCCCCCCCCTCTCTTTTTCGTGTGTCTGTTCTGTCACATTACATTCACTATCCTGATTCTACTGTTGTTTGTTGTTCTTCTGATCGCATTGTTTTTTCTGTTCTGAACGTTTCTGTCTGCACCCTGACTGCTATCCATCTCTCAGTGTCTGGAGGGACAGCGAGTGCAGCAAACTGCTCGATGAAGCCAGAATGGACCCTGCATTAACCACCCGGCGGGTCTCAACACGATGTTAGGAGATTGACCATTCAGCTCCCAACAGTGAGCCGAGACTTCTTTTCGCACACACAGGTCTCATGGATGTTTTAACCGTGTGTGTGTGTGTGTGTGTGTGTGTTGTGTGTGTGTGTGTGTTGATATTAACTCGCTCCAAGGTACAAAACTACGCTGTGACAGACAGAGGGGCCTGCTGATATTCCTTTTAACGTAATCGGATTGTATACTCTTTATGTATCCCTACCCCCCCCCCCCCTCTTTCTCTCTCTCTCTCCTCTCTCTCTCCTCTCTCTCTCTCTCTCTCTCTCCTCTACCTCTGTCTACCTCTGTCTACCCTCTCTCTGTTGTCTGTCTTCCTGCCTGCCTGCCTGCCTGCCTGCCTGCCTGCTGCCTGCCTGCCTGCCTGCCTGCCTGTCTGTCTCTCTCGCTTTTCCTCTCTGTCTATCTATCTGCCTGTCTGTCCGTCCGTGTCTGCCTGTTTGCCTGTCTGTCTGTCTCTCTCTCTGTCTCTCTCTCCTCTGTGTCTCTGTCTTTGTCTCTCTGTCTCTTTCCTGTCTGTCTCTATATGTGTCTGCCTTTCTCTCTGTCTCTGTCGCTGTTCTGTCTGTCTGTCTGTCTCTCTCTCTCTCTCTCTCCCTCTCTCTCTCTCTCTCTCTCTCTTTCTCCCCTTCATCACCCTCCTTTTCCAACAGTATCACGAGCTTCAGATATAGAAAGAAATGGAATGGATTGTAGCTGGTAACTAGCGTGTCGGCATATTGATTTTCTTTTATTGATTGATTGCAAATTCTTAGTTGTGTGTTTGTGTGTAGGCACGCAAAGAGAGAGAGAGAGGAGAGAAAGAGAGAGTGAGAGAGAGAGAGAGAGAGAGAGAGACAGACAGACAGACAGCGAGCGAGAGAGAGAGAGAAAGGGGAGAGAGAGGGAGGGAGGGAGGGAGAGAGAAAAAAGGTAAGAGAGAGACAGACAGACACAGAGACAGAGGAAGGGACAGCGACAGAGAAAGACCAGAGAAATGGAAACAGACAGAGACAGACAGACAGACAGAAGCGAAGAGAGACAGAAAGAGACAGAGACAGAACAGGACACAGAGACGACATGAGACAGAGAGAGAGAGAGAGAGAGAGAGAGAGAGAGATAGAGAGACTCTACGATCAAGGAGGAGAAATAAATGGATATTAAACGAGGGGTATCTTCATCGCCTCCAGCGTATCTTCTCCCTGACAAGGAATGGATAAACAAGACGCATGGAGGTGATGTCCTGCCAGTCGGCGAACCAGCTAAGCAGATGCGGATCTGAGAGTATTTAGCAGTGGTCCAGAGACTGGAATTGCCATTGTAGGTTTCATCTCGTTCCAAGAGTCATTCTTTTCTTTCATGAGTTAAAACAAAATGTAAGGTTTCAAGTTGGTGAATTTAACAGTGATCTAGAGCCTGGAATTGCCATGGTAGGCTTTCATCCCACCCCAAGAGTTGGTTTTTTTCTTCTGACATGAGAGGAGAGAGAGAGAGAGAGAGAGAGAGAGAGAGAGAGGTCTACATGAGAGAGAGAGAGAGAGAGACGGGAAGAGAGAGAGAGAGGGAGAGAGAGAGAGAGAGAGAGAGAGAGAGAGAGCATGTACCATCAAAGAGAAAGAAAAGTGAGGAAATAGTAGTTTTCAGTTTCGATGGTGACTTTAACAGTAGTCTAGATTCTGGAATTGCCAGGGTAGGTTTCCCATCCCTCCCTAAGCGTTTTATTCTCTTCTTTCTTTCATTAATTTAAAATCAGTGGGGGTTTCAAGTTCAATGGGACTTTAACAGTGGTCTAGTGTCTGGAATTGCCATGGTAGATTTCCACCACACACTTCAAGAAGAGATTCTCTTCTTTCATTAGTTAACCAAAGAAACAAACAAACAAGAAAAAAAACTAGTCGGTTTCAAGTTCTATGATGAATTTAACAGTGGTCCTCTTGGGTCTGGAATCGTCATTTTAGGTTTCCCATCCCACCCCAAGAATTATTCTCTTCTTTCACTGGTTAAAAAAAAAAAAAACAGTGGGTTTCAAATTCGATAGTGAATTTGATAGTGCTCTGGGGCCTGGAATTGCAATGGTAGGTTTCCATCCCGCCCAAAAGAGTTAGTGTCTTCTTTCATTAGTTTAAAAAGAAACAAACAAACAACTAGTTGGTTTCAATTTTGATGGTGAATTAACAGTAGTCTAGGGCCTGGAATTGTCATGGTAGGTTTTCCATCCCACACCAAGAGGTATTCTCTTGTTTCATTAGTAAACAAAAAAAGCCTAGTGGGTTTCATGTTCGATGGTGAATTCAACAGAAGGCTAGAGCCTGGATCTTGTCCTACGAGTTATTCTCTTCTCTCATCATTTCAAAGAACACAGTGGGTTTCCAAGTTTGATGTGAATTGAACAGAGAGCTCTCGTTTGCCCTTCCAACCATCGTCTTCTCTGCTGTGCTTTTAACTGTGTGTTTTTGGGCCTTTCATGGATACATCAGAGCCACATCTCCTTTCTCTCTCTCTCTCTCTCTCTCTCTCTCTCTCTCTCATCTCTCCCTCTCGTCTCCCTCGAGCCTCCTCTCTTCTCACCCTCTCTCTATTCTCCTCTCCACTCCTCAACTCCCCCCCCTCTGGATCTGTCTCTGTCCAGAGAGCTCTTAGTACTTCCCCTTCTCTAATCCAATTCGTCTTCTATTGTGTGAATGACTTGTTCAACTGTGTATTTCTGATCCTCGCAATGCCTCCTTAATGAAACATCCGATTCTTTTTCTCTCTCTCGCTCACCACCCCCCATCTCTCTCTCCCCTTCTGTCCTGAAACTAAATATCTCTGACGCCATTGACCCCTGGTTTCGGATGCCCCTGTATCGTGGGCCTCCATGTTCAAATTATATCCCTCTCGTATATTCACAATACCTAACTACTCTACCTATACCCTCCGAATCTCTTCTCTCTCGCGCTCCTCCTCTCCCTATCTGTTGTTGTCCGCGTCTCCTGCTCTCATCGGCTGCCACGACCATCCCCTGTCTCTAGTCTCATCCCAGAAAAGAAAATAAATCTAAATTATTTAGTCCAACCTTCTCGATACGTTTTCGCGGGGGCCACGCTGCTCGGCGGGTCCTATTGATCAGACTGCTTATCTATTCTATCGCTCCTCCTCTCTCTGGTCTTACCTCATTCTTCACCCTCTCTTCCTCCCTCCCTCCACCCCCTCACCCTCTCTCTCCTGCCTCTCACGTCCTCAATATTCTTCTGAACTTAATCTTGGTCTAGGCTGATCTGGTCCTTCTCTCTCTCTCTCATCTCACTCTAACGTAGGAGCTCATTGACCATGCTTGCCTCAAACATTTAAGAATCCAGCCCATCTCTCTCTCCTCTCTCTGAATCTGATCTATCCTCTTTCTCGAATCTTCCCTCCTATGACTATACCCCATACTCTGAGCCCCTCTTGTGGTTTCATCCATCCCACTCCGTCATACCTCTCCCGTTAGTTTACTCCCCCCCCTCTCCTACCTATATCCCTCACTCCCTTCTCACTCTCCCTAGCTCCCTCTCTCCTCTCTACGCTGGCTGTCAGAACTGCCTGAGCCAGAGAGTGTTCTTCATGGTAGTCTTCAAGCAAACACAACCGGGGTCGTGGTCCCCCCCCCTGTTGTGTGCACAATGCATTGGGGTAGACAGACACCAGACCTCCGGGGGGGCCACGCTGTCGGCTTCTGTGCGATCAGATTGCTTTTCACACATTTCGATTCTCCTCTCGAGAGAGTCAGGTCTCTCAGTCTGAGAGGCGAGAGAGATGGGAAGAGTCGGAGGAGAGAGAGAGAGAGAAGAGAAGAGAGAGAAGAAGAGAGACAAAGAAGGGGAGTGGAGTGAGCGAGAGAGAGAGAGAGGAGATAGGACCTGAGAGAGAGGATTGACGAGAGAAGCAAGGAGAGAGGTAGTGAGAGAGAAGCGGCAAGAGTGGGAGAGAAAGAGCATGAGAGAGAGACAGATACACATACAAGAGAGACAGAGACAGACACTGGACAGCGAACAGAATCAGCTCGAGGACAGACAGACAGAACAGACAGACTGATCACAAACAGCACACCTGGACACGAGCGACGTAAAACGGAGGGTAAACAAAGAGACATCAGGGAGGTTTGGAGGCACAGATTCTGGTGAAACAAAAAAGACCCCCCCCCTCTCTTCTCCGCTTCCTCCTTTCTCCCCTTCCCACTCACCCCCCTCCCCTTTCTCCCCTTATCAATGGTCACCTTCAGTCACCTCATCCCCTCAGTTCATCTCATTTCAATCTGGAAAAGCCGTGGACTACCCACAGGGACAGAAGCCAAACCCGTCTATTACCAGTCAAGATTTTGATCTAACACTATGGGTGAATCGTCTCAGCCTCAGTTTCGCATGTGCTCTCTCATTACGGGAACGGTGACGTCTTACATATGTGTATGTTCAGATGGTCTGGCTTGCTGCTTTTCTCGCTCTACCTGCTCGCTTCTTGCCACCTCTACTCTTCCCTCTCCTGAGCAACGTCTCTCGCGGGATGTGCATGCCCCTCGTCATGCGCGCACAGGCATGCACGCACACGCACAACGAAAACTACGTCACCATCACAACACGCGAGCGCGCAAACTATGCACATTGGAACACACACACACACACACAGTGGGCATAAGCGCGCCGCGCGCGTCAGCGCACCGCACACATACACAACACATTTTGTACACCACGCGACGCTTGCTTACTGCGCACGAGCACGTACGCACACACGTGCCGCACATGGCAACACCCATACCACGCTTGGAGTATACACCGCCCCCCCCCTTCCTTTTGAAACAGGCTCCACACATGCCCTTACTGAAAAAGAGAGACTACCCCTTTCGCTTAACATACTTGAGACCAGAGAATCCTCAAAATCTTGACAGGAGAGACGGGGGGGGGGGGGGGGGGGTGCGAGAGCGACTGCCAACCCCTGGAAAGGAGATAATCCATTGAATTTGTTTTAGGAGCTTTCTTTTTATCAACAGATCTCTTCCCTTTCCTTTGCTAAGCAAAGCTAGCCTTTTGGGGGTTAAAAAAAAAAGAAGACAAAAGGTAAAATAATCCATTCAATTGTTGAGCTTCTTTCCTAGTCACCAAATAAAAGACACCATTAATAATTTATTATTTTATAGCGAGGATATATTATCTATTTTTATTTTATTTTTTTAATTTTTTCGTAAGACATTTTTTTATAATATTTATATTTTATTTTTCTTACAGACAGACTGATACACAAATTTTTACTAGGGACAGAGATTTTACTGGTGAGGACTGTAAACGAAAGGGTAAACAAACAGATATATTAGGGAGGTTGGAAGGCACAGAGAGATGAAAAAAAAAAAAAAAAAAAAAAAAAGAACCGGCCAGGGCCCCTCTTCTCTTTCACGGGCCTTTTCTCCCTTTCTTCGCTTTTCTCCTCCGCTCCACCCCCCCCTTCACCCCACACCATTCCACCCAAATCCCCCACTTCAACTCATCACCTTCAAATCACCCCCCCCCCCCCCCCCTCCCCCTTTCCCCATCGTACCTTCCTTACCACCCTCATCCCCCAGCATCCATCAATCTGGAAAAAGCCGGGGACTAAGTTTACACAGGGGCAGGAAGCCAAACCTACTATTACCAGTTCCAGATTTTGATCGTATAAACACTATTGGGGCTGATCGTCAGCTCAGTTCGCACTGTGTTTACGACGGGTGAATCTTACATATGTAGGGATGAGGGCTACGTATTTAGTGCTGGAGCTTTTTTTTTTCCTCCTGGTCTTGTCTGGTCTTGCCCTAGGCTGCATGCAGTATGATCAGCACTGCGCGTTCAACTATGCACACACACAAATACACGCTGCATTTTTGCACACACACCAACGACACACCCACACACACCACCGTCAGCAGCAGCGCGCGCCCGCCACACACACATACACACACATGTGTACACCACGCACACGCTGATTGGATAGCGAAGCACGCACGCACAGGCACACGCGCGCGCGCCGGCAACGATCACAACCGCACACATACAACACACACATTGTGCCATACACGAAAAAAGCTTGCCGCCCATTGCTTCTGCGTGTACACGCACGTAAGAATCTTGAAAGGCTATGCGCACACCCGCCAAGCACAGACGCACAAATCATACCACCCATACACGCATGCAGAGACACCGCCCCCCCCCCCCCTTCCGTTTGAAAAGGCTACAACAAATGCCCCTTACTGAAAAAAGGGACTACCCCTTTCGCTTAACAGACATTTTTTTTTTCTTCTCTAAAATCTTGAAAGGCAGCGACTGCCTAGCCACAGGGAAGAGGAGATAATCCATTGAATTTGTTGTAGAGCTTCTTTTTTATCAACAGATTATCTTCCCTTTCCTGTGGCTAAGCAGTCATAGCCTTTTTGGGGGGTTAAAAAAAAAAGAAGAAAAAAGGGAAAATAATCCATTCAATTTGTTGAGCTTCTTTCTATAAAACACATTATCTTCTCTTACTTGTGGCTGAGCAGTCGCCGCTTTGGGGCTTTAAAAAAGAAGAAAAGAAAAAACAGAAAGGGACACACTAATCCACTTATTTGTTGAGCTTCTTTCTATCAAGAGATTATCGTCTCTTAAACGCAGCTGACTCAGCCACTGCCTTTTCAGTAAACAAGCACAGGCCGCACAGAATTGACCTGTGGGTCTAGGAAAAAGCCTACCACGAAGCAAAAAAAAAAAAAAAAAAAAAAAAAAAAAAAAAAAAAAAAAAAAAAAAAAAAAACCCTGGTAGAGCGAGGTCTGTATTTTTTTCGGAGGCGGTCTGTATTTTTCGGAGGCGGTGAAGTGGACACTTTTCAACCCCTAACTGTCTTCGGTTCCCACAAAAAACATCCATGTGTACCCCCGCACGCACCGACCTATGCTACCTTAGTCATAAAGAGGTTATGGGGAAGGCCCTCACACGACTAATTTGGGAGTTGTGTGCAAAAAGACATTTTATCAGCTCTTGATCTATCCCCCTACCACGCACGCCTGATTTGCTCCGTATCAGTTAATGTCACTTTGAAAGTCTTGCCTGACTAGAATTGTGTAAAGCCGCGAGTTGTTGACATGCAGTTTGACAACTTCGTATAAACAGTGAGCGAGTGACACTATTGGGGGGGGGGGGGGGGGGGGGGGGGGGGGGGGACTGGCTAGTTTTGTTCATGAGTTGTCAGACTCGTGAAGAACCGGCTGTCAGCTGGACATGAATGCAAGTGTCAAGGTTATTCCTTATTCCTCCGGGGGTCTATACTTTCGCCCCCTGTGGCCTGACGTCTCGCGGACTTTCGCTCCGCGGTCACATGTTTTTGTTCACACGGATACAACCTGGATTTCCCACATTCAGTCTACCTGCTGGCAACTTTAAAAAAAAACAAAAAACAAAAACAAAACAAAAAAAACAGAAATGCTAACACATTATACACATGCCAACACGCACGAGCTTGGTCACACAAATGCATACACGCATATACACAAATAAAACTTGGTGAAAAAAAAATCAACTGGTTAGATATCCGTGCTAATCGGTGGTACGGATGCGGATCAAAGTGTGGATCTGGGATCCGTTTACGAAAAATTCTCTCTCTCTCTCTCTCTCTCTCTCTCCTCTCTCTCTCTCTCTCTCTCTCTCTCTCTCTCCATATATATATATATATATATATATATATATATATATATATATATATATTCATGTATATCTCTGTGTGTGTGTGTGTGTGTGTGTGTGTGTATGTGTGTGTGTGTGTGTGTGTGTGCGCGCGTGCGCGCGCGCAATTATACATACACACACACACACACACACACACACACACACACACACACACACACACACACACATATATATATATATATATATATATATATATATATATATATATATATATATATATATAATGCTGAACAATAAGTAGTGGGGGAAAACAAGTGCAGGTTAACAATTCTTCCATCATTATAGTAATGACTTGGCAAAGATTAGAAATTGAGAGGAGAAAAAAAAAAAGAAAAAAAAAATTGTTGATGAAGTAAATGGGAAAATGTATATCATAAATATGAAAACCTTCACTAGCTGCATGAGGAAACTATCGCAATCCCTCTCGAAGGCGGATCTATATGTATTGCCTGCTCCGAGGCCTTTCGTCCGCTGGATCGGACTCATCAGGGAGACACGGCTGATTGTGTCTGTGCTCTTGGCGTCAGATAGACACACCACAGTCCATAATTCATTGAACTGATTTTAACGAACCTTTCTGAAAAGACGGAATTTGCGCACCCTAAGGACGAACTCCTAAACGTTTGGTGCGGATCCGTTGTGCTGTCGAGAATCAAGGGCGGATAAAGGATCCCTTTGTCCTTGGTGGAAGTCTGCGCTCTCTCCTGAGTAGCCTTCTAGTTATATGTTATCAGTGCGCGCGCGCGCGTGTGTGTTCGTGTGTGTGTGTGTGTGTGGTGTGTGTGTGTGTGTGTGTGTGTGTGTGTGTGTGTGTGT
>JADBJO010007412.1:45000-52500 GCA_016801955.1 Conus betulinus | reverse complement strand
TACTTACCCCCCCCCCCCCCCCACACACACACACACACATATATATAAGCATATGTGAGTGCGCAATACACATACAGTGGTGAGAGAGAGAGAGAGAGAGAGAGAGAGAGAGAGAGAGAGAGAGAGAGAGAGAGAGAGAGAGAGAGAGAGAGAGAGAGAGGCTGAAAGAGGGAGGGGGGTGAAGAGGAAGGGGGGGGGGTGAAGAGGGAATGTGGCATCGATTCCTTTCATTAGGGGACACACTCAAAACTTTATCATCACAACAACAATAACTAGAAATGACATGAACAAAACAGACAACCAAACAGACAAATAACAAACACAGGGATCAACTGGGACAATCGTATACGTATACTCTGATGCATCAAAACTGACCATTACAACAGTTGTACAGAAACACTATGTCTCTGCTTCATTATGGTTGTATTGTATGGTTAGAGGTTTGTCTTAATTTCAGAAGCAAAGACTTGAAATTTGCCAGCTGACTATTTGCCCTTGTATTTCTCTTGTTGGTGAACGAATCAGTTTATCATCGATGTTTGCGCAAAAACTGTCACATTGAATTTAGGCAGGAGGAGCAATAGCCGTTTGAAAATGAAACTAATTTCAGCTTCTTGCATATTCCAGTTTCGTTCAAGAACTATGGTTTTAAGTTGTTGGTGGAACACCAAACGTGTGTGCATTTAAGTGATATACGCCCATTCCCAATTGTGCTCAAACAATTCTGAATCCCTCTACATACAACTTATCAGTACATTTTTCTTGGAAATGAGTCATTTTATGTACCATAGGAGAACAGCTATATGGACCAGCATCAAAATGGTTTCACCAATGGCGGCAAAAATTACTTTATAGTCTTTCGTATACTTTCTGTGTAAACCCTACTTCATAACCACTGCCCCAGACCCTAAATTCTGAGAGTCCACAATGACACAGAATATTCTTTAAATGACCATCCACGTTACACGAGCTTTCTCATGCTAAGAACGTAATATGTCGGAGGCTTGCTTTGAAACAATCAACTTCCTCTGAATCTCTCTCTGACTCTCTCTCTGTCTTCTCACTCTCTCTCTCTCTCTCTCTCCTCTCTCCTCTCCTCTCTCATCCTCCTCTCTCTCTATATCTGTCCCTCTCTTTCTCCTTCTCCTCTCTCTCTCTCTCCTCTCTTCCTCATCTCTCTCTCTCTCTCTCTCTCTCTCTGTCGTTGTCTGTCTCTGGTCGTATATCTGTCTTTCTCGGTATATCTCTATTTTTCCTCTCTCTTTCTCCCTTTCTCTCTCTCTCACACCTCCCCCCTCCCTCTGTCACAAGCATACAGATTGTATGTTCCAGCTAATGGTGGCATTTTGTATCCCCCCCAAATTCAAGACAGTCTTTAAAAGGATTATATGTGTCTTTACAAAGAATGAGGAAAATGACCAGCGATTTAACATCGATATTTATGTCAGTCTACAACAAGATCATATCTGTACTTTCCTTTCACTCAGATTGTATTTCATCCGTCGCACGTACGAAATTAGTATGCGTATCAGAAGAAAAAAAAAGCTCCAAGTATATATGAAACAGACAACCTGCTAGACTGCCATTTTACATACCATGTTTTTTATGGACTTAAAAAGTCACTGACTGCCCCTTACCGATTTTGAAACATTTATCAAATCTACTGTTAATAACGGGCGCCTCTCTTCACTCTGGAGAATACTAAAACTGAGTCAATTCGAAGTTACACACACATGAGAGAGAGAGAGAGAGAGAGAGGGAGGTGAGGGGGGGGGGAGGTGGGAGGGGAGTGAGAGAGAGAAAGGAGAAAGAGAGAGAAAAATAGAGAGATACCGACAGAGACAGACAAAGACCAGAGAGACCAAAGAGACAAAGAGAGGAGAGAGAGAGATGAGAGAGAGAGAGAGAGGGAGAAGAAAGGGACATGAGATAGAGAGAGAGGTTAGAGAGAGGAGAGGGGATAGGGGGAGAGAGTGGTGAGAGAGAGAGGACAGAGAGAGATTCCAAGACAGAGACGAAGGTAGAAACAGAGACAAGGAGAGAGAGAAGAGGAGAGAGAGAGAGAGGCATGAGAAGAGAGAGAGATAGAGAGGATAGAGGAGAGAGAGAGATGAGAGGAGAAAGGGGGAAGGGAGAAAATGAGAAGAGAAAAGAGTTGAAAGAGGTGAGAGAACAGAGTCGAGAGAGATCAGGGAGAGAGAGCTGAGACAGAGACCTAGACAGAGAGGCAGGACAGACAGAGAGACGGAGACATAACAAGATATACAGACAAACAGACAGACAGGACCAGATCCAACAAAAAGATGCAACAGAAGCGCTGCCAACGGTGACAAAAAGTTTCACATGAGTTTGCCGTGTCAACAACGTGGGGTAACTTATACTGTTCACCGAGCATCCCACTCTCTAATCCGGGCCCTGTACCCGTCCTCTCGTTCTACCTGCCCTTATTCATTAGGCTTTTTTTTTTATCGGCCCCCTTCCTACACTCTCTCCTGCCTCTGTCTGTCTGTCTCTGGGGAGCATCTGGTCTGTCTGTCTGTCTAGTCCGGTCTTTCTGTCTCCTCCTCTCTCTCATCTCTCGGTCCCTCCGTCACCCTCCCGTGTGCCCGGGACCTAACGTGTGTCAATCGCGTCCCGTTCGAGTTGGATGGGTTCTTCGATTTAACTGTGTTTTACTCTCCTCTGTCTGTCTGTCGGTGTCTTTCTTTCTGGTGGCGGGCTGGCCTTCTGTCCTCTCTCCTCACTCCCCGTGCTAGCTTCTCTGCTGCCAGCGCCTCCTCGGGTCTCCCCCCTCCCTCTCCTCCTCTGGTCTCCCAGCTCTCTCCCTCTCTTCTCTGTTTTCTGTCGGTCTGCCTGTCTGGCCCCTCTCTCTCTCTCGCTACATCTGGTCTTTAGTAATCTCTTTGGCATGTCGAGGGGTCTCAGAAAAAACAACGCTGCTGGATGCTCTCGAAATCTTGGTCGGTCAGTGTCTGTCCAAACATCCCCGCCTCCGGGAAAAAGGGAAAGAGGCAAGCGAAAAATTTTACCAATAACTCACCGAGGGAAAAGGGAGGAAGTACACAAAAAAAGGGAAAAAAGGGAAAAAAAGGGAAAAAAACAAGTCTCAAGGAAACGGCCGGGGTGCAAAAACGGAAAACTCTTCCGTGGGAAATAACTCAAACGTCTACTCCACGAATCAGCCTCGAAATCTCAAAAAAGAAAGAGGGGCATCAAGACGAGAGGTGGCGGCCGGGGGTGCGCGGGAACTCGGGACGGGGGTCGAAGTCTGGGGCAAAGCATCTTCGACATCACATCCTCTCTTGCAAAAAAGGCGGAAGGGAAAACGCTTTCGGGCTAAGAAATAAGGGGAAAGTTAAGTACATGAATAGGCAAAACAGGAGAACTATAGGAAAGTGAATACTAGTGAAGAATAAAAAGGTGCAGCTATTCTGTCGCCTCGGCGTCTCAAGGCTCTAACGTTCAAAGGAAGCCTCAAAAGTCCCTCCTCGCTCCTCAAAAAGAATCAATCTCTCCGTCGATCAACAATACTCTCTCCTCGAAAACTCGATCGGGGGGGGAGAAACGGCGGCAATCGGAGGGCTCCGGCGGCGGAGGGGGGGGGGGGGTCGTCTCGATCACAAGGTACGCTCTCGAAAGTCCGGGGAAATCCGGGGGGTTCTCTCCAACGCTCTCGGCTCTCTCTCCGCACTCTCTCTTGCACAAAAAACTGTTCTCTGTCTGGGTGCTGCTGGCTGTCGGCTTTTTCCTCTCACCCCCTCTCCTCCTCCCCTCAACATCGGATCATCGAAGGCGTGACAACGGAGGGAAAAACGGTCTCCCCCGGGCGAAAGAACGGCGTCAAAAAATGCAGGGGGCGCAGCGTAGGCAAACTCAAACTGCTCTCTCTCTCTTTCCTGTTGGTTAGTGGGCCTGTTCAGAGGGAAGGGAAAAGAGATAGGCCATAGAAAAGAGGCAAACAAAAGGGATGGTGGGCCCAAGGATAAAAAGGACGTGATCAAGAATAGGAAGGGGGGGAGAATGAAATGTATGGTGGTCCACGAAAATGAAAGACTATGGAGGCCGGAAAAAAAAAGGGCAAGGGGCGGGGAACGCGTGTAGGGTGGTTGGAAGTAGGGGGAAGGTTGGCGGGATGGAACTGGGATTGGAAAAAGTGAGTATTCCTGGGCATGGAGAGAACGGAAGAACTGTCTGTGAGGGATACCATGAGTCAGTTAAAGACGTAACGGAATTGTAAACAAAGGATACCCGCGGTATTCTAGCTTGTATCAACAGGGTATAAAATGAATAAGTGACGAAAAAACGAAAGGGGTTGGAAACAGGGGCTCTTTTACGTTGGGTCAACGCAACTGGACTATTAAGGGGGGGGGAGATTCTTTCTAAGAGTGGTCCACAATGAAGATGTGTTCTCTACGGTTATTTGTCCAAGGATTTGACTTACTGGTCTGGTAGGCGGGGGGGGGGGGGGGGGAGGGGGGGGGGGGGAGGGGGGGGAGGGGAGTGGACGCGTGGGGTTTTGGGGGGGGTGAGGGGAAAGGTGTGAATGGGGGGGGGAAGGGGGTAAAAATTTTGGTGTGAACATCTTTGAATTCACGTGTTTTACAACAGGGGTTAGGACGGTATTTAGATAAACCTGCTGTTAAAAACGATTGTAAGCTAGACCACTCAGGGTGACCGTTCAGAAGGAGTAAGTATGATCCTGATTAAGAATGCTTGTACACTATGAGTCAGAAGGCAATGTTCCAGGGGTGGGGGGGTGGAGTTATGGAGGCGGCAAAAAAAAGAAGGGTTGGGAACAATCAAAATGCGTCTTTTTCCTTTTATGATTGACGGGATTTATTGTGTTATCTGTGCAAGAAGCTAAATGTGGTGTATGGTTTGTGCATACCGGAGGGGTCCCTATATTCTGCTATTTTGATATAAAAACAGACGGTCTATGTTTTCTCTGGAAGATTGCCTTACTGAGTGTATGGGGGATGACTTGAACAAAATATGCATGTGATGTCTATCCGGAGAGATTGTGAACAGTAGAACTCTGTCAAATGTTCTCTCAAGATAGGCTTGTATGTTATGAGCATGGGTCATAGTAGTATGGTGTTGATTGCTAAGTGCCAAGACTTGCTCCCATTTTTTTCGGTAAAGAAAATTCTGGTGCCGACAAGTATAATCAAGGGGCATATGGAAAAATGTTTTTTGGATATTGTCGCTACCTTCACCTTGGATTGTGTATATTAATGGAATAGTGTCACTGGGGGAACCGAACTCGATGGGCACTCACTTATAAATATCAGAAGTCAGGGGGGTGTAAGTGTAAATGACTATTTTTTTGGATATCCTCGAAAATTATTTCATTCACTTGTTCTATCGTCTTGCAGTTTATATAGTTATCAGAACGATTAGAATCTGACCATTTACCCGTCGTCGACGCTTCATTTTGAATTGCCCAAAATCTAAACCCTGGGTTACTGATCGCTGGAAAGGAACGTGAGGTTATTAAAAGTTTGTGTGGAGCCTTCTTTTGAACATACTTATATCACTGCAATGCATTCAGATGAATCAGCAATTGTCATCTCTTGACAGTGCTATTGATATGATTGATCGTGACTGCAATGAAGCTTTGAATATGTTTCTTACATGTATTAAAACTTACTCTTCTTGCATGGAAAACAATTCTGTTTGAACAATACTGATGAAACAAAATGACTGGTCCTATGACAAAGAATGTAAACTAAAGTAAATCGAAAGCAAAAGGATTATTGCTAAGCAACATATTTCGGCAAACGAGGGCGATAGTTTGAATCGTGATTCTTACTGCATAGCTAGGGAGAGAGTATAGATAAGAATTTGTTAAAATTTAAAGAAAATTCAGCACAATGAGCAATTGTTAGGGGCGTTGGTTTGATTCCATAAGTGATCAAAGGGAGTTTTGGGTAAAATGTCCATTTAAAATTTCTTCAAAACGAAAAACAGACCACGTAACAATATACAATTGAATTATTGGTTATCGACAACATTTGTAAACAAAACAGTTGCTTGAAACGAAATTAGTAAAAATACGAATTTACATTAGTATCTAACGACATCATTGATGATAGTTTGATGAATATGAGATGGTGGTTCCCTGAACCGCCCCAATATCTAGATAAGAAGTGTTATTGGCTATAAGAAGTTAAAGAACGGTAAATCCGCTGGTCCAGATGAATTATTGGCGAGTGAGCTGAAAAATGCTAGTGATCGAGTAATTGATGACTTCTTTGTGTTAAACTGTTTAACACGGTCTGTTTGATAAAGGGAAGTTTTCCCAGATAACTGGACAGAGAAACCATTGTCCCTACCTTTATTTAAACAAAAAAAGGTAATGTAGACGATCCCCGGTAATTATAGAGGATAGGGATATCATTATGTAATACAAGTAGTAAAGTTTATAGTTCTATATAGTAAAAGCATAACAATAGGATTCAAGAATGGATGTGAGCTGCATAATATCACAGGGGAATATCAAGCGGGGTTTTAAAAGGGGGGATATACTCCAACCATTGATCACATGTACACATAGTCTTAGCTTTAATACAAAAACAGTTTTGCTTTAAACCGTAAACTCTATGTCGCCTTTATTGGACTTTTGAGAAAAGCGTTTGACGTCCTATAGAAAGGAATCTACTGTGGCTATTAATGTTCTGAAAAAAATGGTAATCAAAGGAAAAACCTCTTCGGGCATGTATTCATAGCGCTGTACCTACTACCAGTCAGAGCTAGAAATTCGCTGCTCTGGTGCAAAATTGACAGACTACACTAAACTGTACCCGTACCTTATGGTAAAACAAGGGGGATGTTACAAGTCCACTGCTGTTTCTCTTTATTATATAAATGAATTAGCAATAGAAAGTGATTAGAAATGGGAGGCATGGTTGGCACAGTGCACATTTTTTGCAGATGCATGATGATTTTGAAACTATTTATATTACTTTTGGCAGAATGACATAGCTATCTTCTGTCGGAAAACAATAGTTGGGGCTAGCAGACGCAACTAAATAGGGTCTACATAGGCAGCAGCAAACACACCTCCATCTGAAATGTGAATGATGACTAAATATAATAGTAGTTTAGTGTTGTTTAGAAAAGGTGGGTATTGTTCGCAGCTAGTGAACATTGGACTTACAATGGAATCCTTATGCCTGTGGTTAAGTTTATAAATATTTAGGCATCTATTTTTCAACACCGGTTGAGATTTACTGTTTCTCTTGTAAGAACCTTGCCTGCAGAGCAAAGTATGCGTTGTATGTATATTGCAAAAATTACGTAAGGTTAAAATGCAATTCTCTTGCTGTATATAGTTAAAACTATTTTTGACGCGCAGATACAACCCATTGTTCAGTATGGGTGCTGAATTGTGGGGGCTAAAGTAAAATTCTGCCGTTAGGTGCATGCACTACTGGTTAAAGTTGACAAGAATGGATGAGTCAAGATTACCGCGAAAAGCATATAGAACATTATTTGAGT
>JADBJO010007412.1:25000-32500 GCA_016801955.1 Conus betulinus | reverse complement strand
TCTCTCTCTCTCTCTCTCTCTCTCTCTCTCTTTCCCAACCCACCCTCCTCGCCTCACCCCCACCACTCACCAAATTGTTGTTCTCCGAAACCCCGAGGGCCACAGGAGAAGCGAAGACGGATCCCAAGGAGCCGCTCGTGTCCGGATCCCCTTCTCCTCCTCCTCCTCCCCCCACCACCATCATGCCCTTCTCGGGCAGGTCCTCCTCCAGGGAGAAGCTGACCTCCTTCTTGCCCTTCTTCTCCGACCCGCTGCCGCCCCCGCCGCCGGCAGACCCCTCAGAGCTGCTGTGCCCGCCCCCCAGGTCCTGCGTGGAGGAGGAGGAGTTGTTGTTGGGGGACTCTCCAGGGGGCAGGGAGTGGGTGCTGACCCACTTAGCCGCCTGGTACATCTTGTCTTTGACCTGAGGTGCCAGCAAAACAGGAGGCAGTGAGGCAAGAGGTAGGAGGTAGGAGGTAGGAGGTAGGAAGCGTGCTCAGAGAGCAAAACAGGGAGGGAAAGGTTTAGGTTTTAGAGTATGTCATTGGATTTTTTTTTTTTTTTTAGGAGGTTGATGAGAAAGAAATGCAAAGAATAAGAGATAGAATGTGCAGGAAACGAGAGAGAGAGAGAGAGGAGAGAGAGAGAGAGAGAGAGAGAGAGAGAGAGAGGAGAGAGAGAGAGAGAGAGAGAGAGGAGAGGAGAGGAGAGAGAGGAAGAGAGAGGAGAGAGAGCGGATGAGGAACAGAGAGAGAGAGAGAGAGAGAGAGAGAGAGAGAGAGAGAGAGAGAGAGAGAGAGAGAGAGAGAGGAGAGTGTGTGTGTGTGTGTGTGTGTGTGTGGAATGAGCGAGCAAGCGAGCGAGAGAGAGACAGGGTGGGAGGTAAGGAGGTAGAGAGAGAGAGAGAGAAAGAGAGAGAGACAGACAGACAGACAGACAGACTGACAGACAAATAGAAAGACAGACAGGTGCAGAGAAACAGAGACAGCAATGGGAAAACAAGACGGAGTGAGCGACTGCTACATAGACAGACAGACAGACAGAGACAGAAACGCGCACACACACGCACGCACACACACACACACACACACACACACACACACACACACACACACAACACAGAGAGAGAGAGAGAGAGAGAGAGAGAGAGAGAGAGAGAGAGAGAGAGAGAGATGGAACATGCGTCGAGAAGGAAGGTGTTGAGAAATTTGCTTTGTGTGCATGCGTGTGTGTGTGTGAGTGTGTGTGTGCGTGTGTGTGTGTGTGTGTGTGTGTGTGTGTGTGTGTGTGTGTGTGTGTGTGTGTGTGTGTGTGTGTGTGTTCTGTGTGTTTCTCTGTGTGTGTGTGTGTGTGTGTGTGTGTGTGTGTGTGTGTGTGTGTGTGTGTTGTGTGTGTGTGTGTGTGTGTGTGTGAAAATCAATACAACAAGATTTCCTTTTCAAAGAAAAGTTAATCATTGTGACAACAAAACCGGCTTGATTCATTCAGCTCTCTCACTCACCCTTGTTCCTCCACGCTCCCCTCTTTTCTTACCCGTTCCCCAGCTATCCCCTATATCGGTCCACTTTCGCGCTGTGTTCTCTCTCTCTCTCTCTCTCTCTCTCTCTCTCTCTCTCTCTCTCTCTCTCTCTCTTTGTCGCTCTCTCTCTCTCTTTTCTTTCTGTCCCTGTCTCTCTCTCTCTTTTTCTCTCTCTCTCCATCTCTCTCTCCCTTTCTGTCTCTATCTCTTTCTCTTTCCTCTCTCTCTCTCGCCCCCTCTCTCCTTCTGCCTCCCCCCCCCCCCGTCCCCCTCTCTCTCTCTCTCTCTCTCTCTCTCTCTCTCTCTCTCTCTCTCTCTCTCTGACCTGTCTCTGCTGCCGTCGTCCAGCTCTCCGCTTCCTGTCGCGGCGGAAGATGCAGCAGATGATGGTGATGACCAGCACGGCCACCAGGACTGTCACCAGCACGATCACCACGATGATGATGAAGTTGGGTTCACTCAGAATGCTGTCAGGCTCCGCGGCACTCAGCCCCTCAGACGGGATGCGGATGAAGAGTGTGGCAGTGGCCGAGCGGGGAGAAGACCCTCCGTCACTCGCCACCAGCAGGAGCCTGTGGGTCTTGGCGTCTCCCGCGCGGATCTCCCTGGCCAGGATCAGCTCCCCAGTCACCGTGATGACCTGGAAGAGGCTGCCCCGCTTGCTGCCAGGGAGCATGTACTCGAAGTGCGTGTCCTCAGGGTCATCCTTGTCCTCGGCGGTGATCTTGAGGATGAGCGAGCCCACGGTGGTGTTGTTGGGGGATGGTGAGGGTATTGTTGGAGGAGGACGGGTTGGTGATGACCGGGTCGTGGTCGTTGGCGTCCAACACGCTTACCATCACCTGAGCCGAGTCTTTGTGTAGTAAGGCGTAGAAGGGTTCTGCACTTCCATGAAGAACGAGTACGAGTCGCGTTCCTCGCGGTCAAACATTTGGTTCGTGGTGACGTCTCCTGTGTCTCTGTCGACTGAGAAATATCGGCTGCTGTCGTCGTCTCGGATGATAGAGTAGATCATCTTGGCGTTGTTGCCTGTGTCTTCGTCCACAGCCAGGATCTCCCACACGTGGAACCGGGAGGCATGTTTTCCTCGATCTCCAGGAAGAAGATGGGCTGATCGAAGTGGGGCGGATGGTCGTTCTGGTCAAGGATGTTCACGATCACAGTGGCTGTGGATGACTGAGGAGGGTCTCCGTGGTCCATGGCCACAACGGGGAAGGTGTACTGGGCTTGGACCTCTCGATCGAAGGTGACCAGCGTGTTGAGCGTACCCATGAGAGGGTCGATGGAGAAGTTGGTGTTGTCGGCAATGGAATAGTTCACTCGTCCAAAATCTCCGCTGTCCAGGTCCTCGGCAACGATCCTCAACAGGTTGACATTACCGGTAGCGTCTGTGATGGATGTGAGGACGTTGTTTGAGGAGGCTGGTTCTCCAGGACGACTCCCGTGAACGTGGATCTGGTGAACTGAGGGGCGTTGTCGTTGATGTCCAGCACCTTCACTGTGAAAGTCTTGGTAGCCATTAGAGGGTTCTTGTCGCTGTCACGACACCGGATCGTCACCCGTCTCACGGCCTGGTCCTCGTGGTCAAGGGGCTGGTCCAGGACGATTTTGTAGATGTCAGGCTGCCCGTCAAAAGGATCCAGACGGAAATTGGGATCGTCGATCTCACAGACCACGTTCCCAAGAGCGCCGCTGTCTCGGTCAGACACAGTGATGTGACCCAGGAACTTGTTGGCTGACTGGTGTTCTAGAATGTCCGTGCCTGAGGGAGACAGGTTGAGAATGATTTCAGGGGCGTTGTCATTGACGTCGATGATGTTGACAACAATGTACGCTGCAGAGGATTGCTGAGGCTCGCCACGGTCCAAAGCTTCCACCACAAACACGAACTTGGTCACTGCTTCATAGTCCACAGGTCGTGTGAGGTACACCTTGCCGTCGTTCTCCGTGATGTGGAAGTGGTTCTTGATGTCATCCCCCCCCCTGGGTCCTAGCTGGTACAACACCTGCCCGTTGTTGTTGATGTCCTTGTCGATGGCCGACACTGTCAGGATGGGGGTCAAGGACGGAGGCGTTTTCGTAGACGTTGACGGAGTAGTTGGAAGACGTAAAGATGGGGGCATTGTCGTTTTCGTTTCTGTCGGTGATGGCAATGTTGATGAGCACGGAGCCAGACTGTCGTGGACTCCCGTTGTCGGAAGCCACAATCGTGACGTAGTAGAGTCTTCCGCTTCCCTGTCCAGCATCTCCGTCACCTTGATGGCCAGCTCCGTGAGTCCCGTGTCACTGTTCTCTTTCACTTCCAGTTCAAACACATCCTCATCGGTCTGGAAGCTGTAGGTGATGTCCGAGTTGGGGCCTGTCATGTCAGGGTCCGTGGCCACACTGGTGGACAGCCTGTAAGGCGCCGGCATGTTCTCCGGCATGGTCATAGTCACCACTTTCTGCGGAAACTCCGGGGCGTTGTCGTTCTTGTCCTCCACTCGAATCACCACCTGGATCGATTTGTAGAAGTTATAATCGCTCTCCGGGGAAGTCTTTCTGTACACGGCCATGTCCAAGATCATGGTGCAGTCCACTCTGTTCCCACACACCTCTTCCCTGTCAATCCTCTCCCTGGTCCTCACCACCCCAGTCTGTTCATCGATGGAGAAGTACCGGGCCTTGTCGTTCCCGTTGCCGAAGAGCTCGAACTTGAGGTCCTGAAAGTCCTGGCTGCTGTCCGTGTTGAAGAGACCCGTGTCCAGCGCCGTGTTACCCACGAAGATGCCCTCCTCCTGCTCCTCCGTGATATTGTAGGTCACTCTGTAGAAGTTGTCGTCCTGACTGCGCACAGGTAGCAACAGCACTAAGGTCAGGAGCGAGATGATAGCGCTGTGTCTGAACTCCATCATGACATGGGAGGTCTTCACGGAAAAGGAACACAAGGATTTTTTAAAGAAATTTGCCGTTTTCTGCGTCAACACCTTTTTTGTTACACTTTCAGAAAGTGTTCCAGGTTCATTTTAATTCTCTGATAACGTTTACACAGTGTTACAGAAGTGAAAATATAGTCATGTTTTTTTTTTTCTCAGCAAAAGACAAATGAAATAAAACTGTCGAGTGAAGAAAGTTTCAGAAACAGACCCCCCTAGCTCCGAGAGCGGCCAACTGCAAAGGCGGTGTGCTCAGAGCGAGGGATCATGCTGCGTGTAAGCCGCTCCTGCCTGGTTGGTGCCTTCCGCTGATCAGGCTTTAAGCAGGTTATCCTCATCATCAGCGCTGGAACGACTCAGGGCCAGGAGCAGCGGCAGACGCCTCCAGCTGGAAGCCCTGCAACAGACAGCAGAAACAGACGTCAGGCTTCTGAAAGAGAGCTGATCACCCATGGCAGACCCCCTACCTCTCCTCCCCCCTCCCCCCACCCCCGCTTCTCACCCCTTCCCCACACTCCAACCCACCCACCCACCTACCCTCCTCTCCTCTCCTCTCCCAGTTTCTTTGCCTTTCTCCCCCTCCCTCAGACAAACTATATGATCCTTTCTGGCCTCTCGCAACGCCCGCTCTCTGTCCCACAGCGTGGTTGATCTGGGTGAAGTCCCTGACACCACCGTTTACAACAAACGACCATGTCACGACCACGCTCTCCTTCCTGATGGGCTCTCTGCCCCTTATCACACGCCGCCCATCGAGAACAACAACAACTCACGACCAAAAGTGGACGCGCTGGCGTCGACAGCGAGTTGTCTTGGCCGGCATTTAGGCAAGTTTTATTCAAACGTTAGGCTCAGACAGCCTCGTGTTCGTCGATGTCTTTCAGCCGATTTCCTGAAGATTAAGCAACTCGCTGAGCGCCACACGATCTCTTTGCTCTCTGACCGTTTTTTTTTGTTGTTGTTTTTTTTTTGTTTGTTTTGATTTAGTTTTCGTTCGTTTGTTTGTCTGTCTGTTTGTTTGTTGTGTGTGTGTGTGTGTGTGTGTGTGTGTGTGTGTGTGTGTGTGTGTGTGTGTGTGTGTGTGTGTGTGTGTTTGTTTATGTTTCCTCTCGGTCAATAATAGTGTGTCCCTTCTATTACCTTGTTCACCTTTTGTTTTTGTTTTTTTTTTCTCGTTCATTCATTTCTTTTCCTCGTTGTTGAGAATTGCAGTCAGAGGGCATAGTTACTGGTTTGATTTTCAGCGCCAAATAGGGTCACTTGTATGTGCATTGGTCTGTAGGTTGAGTTCGTTCTATTAAAAAAAAAAGTCAGAACAAATTTTCCAGAAACAGGCTGAGCTGGTACGCCTTTTCTTTTAGTGATGGTACAGCAATAATGCAACACACACACACACACACACACACACACACACACACACACACACACACACACACACTCACTCACTCTCTCTCTCTCTCTCTCTCTCTCTCTCTCTCTCTCTCTCTCTCTCACACACACACACACACACACACAGAGGTCAAAGTAAACTTGTTACTTTTGTTACTTCTTAAGTACATATACAGTAATTAGCTGATAAGGAGGTAACAAAAACATGAAATTCGTTCACTACTAGATATTGACTCCATGCCATATACTTCCTCTCCTATCCCCCCAGCTCTCTCTCTCCACTATTCTCTCTCTATCTCCACTATTCTCTCTTTATCTCTCCACTCTTCTCTCTCTATCTTTTCACTATTCTCTCTCTCCACTATTCTCTCCCTCTCCACTATTCTCTCTCTCCACTATTCTCTCTCTCTCTCTCCCCACTATTCTCTCTCTATCTCTCCATTATCTCTCTCTCTCTCTCTCTCTCTCTCTCTCTCTCTCCCTACACTATCCTCTCTCTCCCCTGTTCTTTCTCTCTTTCCTTTCAATATCCCCCCTCCCTCTCTCTCTCTCTCTCTCTCTCTCTCTCTCTCTCTCTCTCACACACACACACTATCCTATTCTCTCTCTCTCTCTCTGTCTCTGTCTGTCTGTCTGTCTGTCTGTCTGTCTCTCTCTCTCTCTCATCTTCCTCACTCTTTCCGAACCCAATCTTCACGCCATCCCGTTTCTTTCCTCGCTCTTTGGTGGTGGCACACTCCTGTCCATCCCTCCCATCCTTCAGCTCCAAAGTCTGTACAGGAGTGAATGAGCTGTGCTGGGTTCAAGTGATTTAGGGGGCGCTCTATACACTCTGGAGTGTAGTATGTGTTGACATCAGCGCTTCGTTCAGTCAGCAGTGACAGCCTCCCTACCCTTCAACGCCTTTGTTTGTTTGCGAAACGTACATTCATGTAGAAGCCTCTCCAGGCCATTCGGTAAGTAAACAAGTACTTGATTTCAGTTCAGAGAAGGTTAGGCGGTAGAAGAGGTGAAGATAGTGAGTTTCCATGTTCTTGCCTCGACAGCCATGCTTTAATCAATCTAACGACATGAATCGTTTCATTTTCTGCCTATTTTCTGGAACAAATAAAAATGTGTGTGTGTGTGTGT
Organism: Conus betulinus; assembly: GCA_016801955.1. NCBI lineage: Eukaryota > Metazoa > Mollusca > Gastropoda > Neogastropoda > Conidae > Conus > Conus betulinus. The sequence goes on along the minus strand of JADBJO010007412.1, from coordinate 25,567 downwards.
GTGTGTGTGTGTGTGTGTGTGTGTGTGTGTGTGGTGTGTGTGTGTGTGGTTGTGTTGTGTTGTGTTTGCTGAGCACTTCAATGGCAAATGAAGTGTTGAACAATGTCATGTAATTGGATGGAACCCAAAACAGCAATGACAGGGACTTCAAGAGGGCTCAGTGGTAAAACACTGACTTCGCTGTCGGACGTCCGAAGGTTTGAACTCAGCAATGGCGCCTAAAATAAATCTTTCCATTTTCGCTACTCCGTCTCAACGTGTGGTCATTTGGGGTTGTATTAAAGAAGCGTTCGGTATGTTTCTGTTCACCCATACTCCTATGATGGTGGTCCCCATTCGTCACATCATCTCTGGAAGGAGCAGAGGTTAATGTAGTTGTAACTTACAGCAACGGATACGTAACCCTCATTTCATCCTTACCTAGGGTTTCATTTGCGTGAAAATAGTTTCGTGTCACCAGCTACACGTGATCAAAGTCTTACGCACAAACACAATGTATTCTGTGTGATATGTGTTCTCTGACGTATCCATAAAGTGCATTGTACTCTGACTGTCTTTTTGTCTATC
>JADBJO010007412.1:5000-10000 GCA_016801955.1 Conus betulinus | reverse complement strand
AAGTAGAAAATGTGCTAAAATACTGGCGTATCCAAAATCTTTAATGTGTAGGAAAATCACATCGGTAAGCTAGCCTGAGGCTTCGTGTCTGGGCTGACCACCTGGGGACATTTCAAAAAAGGCGAGAAGCTATGCATAGTAAATGTGGTAAAAAATAATTACACTGCATGCTAGTGTTTCCTTACTCGTATATCCTAGTCGGACTCGAACGCATAGCAACCACAGTCACACAAGTACGCCACAAAGGACTGGTGAAGTATTGTGACCTTAAAGATTATCACACAACGTACACAGACAAACATAGGAGGAGGGAGGGGGGTGGGGGAGTAGTAGGGAGAAGAGGGGGAGGGGGGAAGAGGGTACTCATCTTCTTCTTCAGTGTTTCAGTATCTGGTAGCGTGTGAACTCGTTTTACCCTGTTGGGATGCTCACACTACACTCGAGAGTAGTCAGTCAGTCACTCCGACTTTGTTGAGTGCAGAAATTTGTGGGAAGAGGTTGTAGGAAAAGATAGATAAAAAGATATGGTAGACAGAAAGGACAAGAGACGACAGTACAGCAAAGGAGGAGACAGAGTTACTGAGAGCAAAAGGGGACGTTACTAGCACAGAATGTCCAGAAGGTGGGGGAAACTATTTGTAGGCTACAAAAGAGCCCCCGGTATCCCCAAGGGGGAGGTGGATACTCAGACTGGTTGACAGGAACACAAAACTGTGTCTGGAAGCATAACAGGGCCAAAATGAATGAAGGTAGAGCTCACTTGGGAAAAAAAAAAAAAAGATATCGTGTTAAAACACCGTCAACTCTGCCTACTACTACCATAGGTGTTTATGCCTACTGCTCTCCGTCGTAACGCATTATGATTTCCTTTTTTGTAAACATTTCAAGAGTTCAGGCTTTTGCTCTCTGCGCTAAAACAAAACAAAGGAATATCAATGATTCCACCCTCCCCTCCCCCGTCCTCCGAACTGTACGAGTCAAACGACGAGTGGTGTAGATAGGCTTTTAGAGGCTGCGCTGAGACGATCACTGTGACACTAAAGCATGCTGGTGATTTTCACTACTTTTTATTTTCAAATGGCAGAGCCGAAGGGGAAAAAAAAAAAAGTAGAAGAAGGAAAAGGAAGAAAAAAAAAAGTCCCTCACACGTGTTCAGCAGTCATCAAAAATGATGACACGGAACATGAAACAGATGTGGCTAGTGGGAAGAAAGATCAAAGTTGTTTACGAGTTTCGACACACCTTAAGGCCTCTCCAACACCACACACACCACACGCCGTCACACTACATCACACACATACAGCAACACACGCCGCGCCCGCCTCCGCCCAGCGTACGCAACAGCACGGCACACCACACCGCACCACACACACCACACCCACACACACACACAACACACACCACACAGACCACATGCAAAAATAACAAAGTTAAACTAAGGTAAGCGTCAGGTCAAAAACCTCATTTATAAAAATAACATACAATAATAGAACAGGGGACAGAAGACAAAAACCCAGCCCCGGCCTTACTTTACAGACTTCAACAGTCGCCGCTGAAAATTGGGACAGGGCGAAGGGGGACGCACAACCGGGATACTTCGGGAGTGAGCAGAGGCGACCCTGCGCGTCTTCAACACTTGTTTTGGCTATTTTCTCTGTTTTCTTGTTTTGTTTGATTTTGTTTCGCAGCCACTGCAACGCTTCACTCAAGAGCCTAAATGACACAAGATCGCTCCTCGATACGATGGCCTGCGCAAGGGCTAGAGCGAAGGCACACACAGGTCGCGAATGCAATGGCTCACATTCGCTGTGAAATTTAAGACCCTCGTGTGAAGTTCCCGTAACGCCCACCACAGCACGGTTTCGAACTTCCACGGCCAACCCGTTCAGGGCCAGAACTCTTAAAACGGAGAAGGTTATTCTATACAACACACAACACACACACACACACCCGACCCACGAGGAGTAGTATAGCCGCGTATTAACAGATACACACACACACACAAACACATCCACATACACACCAACATAAACACCCACACCACACAAACATACATCATTCAACGACACACGAGGCGCTGTTCCGCGAGTCTAAGATTAATACCACACATAATACACAAACACACCATAACACATAATCACGGCACACATACACTGTCTCAGATCTCCTACTACTAACTTCGCTCTCCTCTCTCTCTACTCTCTCTCTCTCCTCTCTACTACCTATCTTTTAATCAGACAGCACATACACTCGGAACATATACACACACCACACCCCATGACACATAACGCGCGCGCGACATCAACACAACAAAAGAGAGCGGGAGAAGAGGAGAGAGAGAGGAGGAGAGAGGAGGAGAGAGGAGGGGAGGAGGGAGAGAGGGGGAAGAGAGAGGGAGGAGAGAGAGAGAGAGAGAGAGCGAGGAATGGAGGTGAGTTGCGAGGAGAGTAGGAGAGGAGGAGGATGGAGGGACGAGGGAGAGGAGGAGAGAGGGGAGGAGGAGAGGGAGCGCGGGAGGATTGGAGAGAAGAGAGGCGGAGAGGAGAGGAGGGGGGGGAGAATGGAGAGAGAGGGGGAGGGGGAGGTGGGGAGAGGAGGGGGCGAGGGGCGTGAGGGATGAAGAGAGGAGGAGAAGAAGAAAGAAGAAGAAGAAGAAGAAGAAGAAGAAGAAGAGATCGAGGAGGAAGGAAGGGGAAGAAGAGGAGAGCAAGAAAAAGAAGAAGGACGCCGAAGAAGAAAGAAGAAGAGAAGAAGCATGAAGAAAGAGAAGAAAGGAAGAAGAAGAAGAATAGGGAAAAGAAGAAAAGACGAAGAGAAGAAGGAGAAGGAGAAGGAGACAAGAACGGAAGAAGCGCACTAAACAGCACACAACAGGTAGCGGACAAACGGCTAACAGAAATTAAAGAAAAAAAAATGAACCCGGGCCTTTAGCACTAACAGTGCAGAATTCGGGGGGACGGTTGAGGAAGGCAGGGCGGAAGGGGTGGGGGGGACCAGAGAGTTAAGAGAACAAAAAAAAAGGGATGGGGTGGGGGGGGAGGAAAGAAAGAATAGAAGGGGGGAGGAAAAGGGAGGAAGGGGAATGGTGAAGGGGGGTCGTCTGGTGGGGTGGGTGGAGGAAGTCTGGCATTGAGCACGGTGGGATCGTCCTACATGAATTAAGCAGAACCGTCTTGTCAGCAAGAGTTACATGTGTCAGGCGCCATGTTGAATGACATGTACGCCTTTTCGCTTGGTCTTCTCAGTCAATTCTCTATTCATCCCTCTACTCTCTCTATGCATCTCAACACACAAAGTAGAGAACGCCGCGCACACAAAACAAATCACACCACACAGCACACACACACACACCAAACATCACACACACACACACACACAGCTCACCTACGCACCCCACTCACACGCTACTCTATCCACCCACTTGTCTGCACTGCTATGCGATATGACATGGAGACGGCAATCTTTAGAAAGCTTGACAATTGAATGTCATTTTGTCGGGAATTGTTAGCAAGGAGCTGCCCAATTGATCCTCTATTTCTGATATTCTCAGATGATTACGATTAGTAGCATCCTAGCCCTTCACGCCTCCACCTAGGACGGACCAAAAAAAAAAAAATTTGAAAGGTTGAGGTGATGGAAGAGAAGAAACCACAGAGCAACAGAAAGGCCAACCAATGAACGAAAAGAAAATAAGAAAAGAGAGTTGGGTCAAATTGGAAAGCAAACGGGAAAATGGCAAAAAAAGAAAAAGCAGAAGCATTCAGAAGAATGAACTGGGTGCTTAACACTTTGTTCAGCAAGGTCTGACTATGACACGATGGCAGTCTGTATCGATTCTCTTTTGTTGATACTTTTGTCTTTGTCGTTGTTGTAGATAGCATCCAGCATACAGGTTACAAATACGAATGTGATATTTATTGTGTCACGTTAACACGGAAAACCGAGGAGAGAGAGAGAGAGAGGAGGAGAGAGAGAGAGAGAGAGAGAGCGAGAGAGCGAGAGAGGAGAGAGAGAGAGAGAGACAGACAGACAGACAGACAGACAGACAGACAGACAGAGACAGCGAGAGAGAAACACAGACAGACAGACAATGACACAGAGACGAGAGAGAGCGACGAGAGAGAGAGGAGAGAGAGAGGAGAAGGAGAGAGAGAGAAACAGAGAAGCAGAGAGACAGAGACAGACAAAGACAGACAGACAGACAGACAGATATACTGACTGACCGACCGATACATAGCCAGATACGGACACACAGACAAGCTGGCCAGACAGAAATAAAGAGAGACATGCAGAGAGACAGCCAGACAGACAGACAGACAGACAGACAGACAGACAGACGGACGGACATACCTGCGGCCAAAACCGGACAAATTTGGTACTTGCATCTACACATACGGGAACAGAAGAAAGAAAGAAAGCAAGAAAGGAGAGAAATACAGAGAGACAGACTCGGGCAGACAGACAGACAGACAGACAGACAGACAGACAGACAGACAGACAGGCAGACAGACAGGACACTACTTCAATGGTTGCGGGGAAAAAAATCCTCCTGTGACTAAACAAAAAACAACTACAGCAACGAACGTAATCCCGTGTCCAGAGAAACCGAACACATCTTTGTGTTTTCAGACTACGATTCGTTGGTTCCAGACGACAACAGGAACAAAGAGAAAGAAGCACAAGAGTGTTGTGGCTCATCCCCAGCCCCTCCCTCCCCACCCCCCACCCCCCCCTCCCGTTCAAAACGGCCTCTGTGGCTAGTGGCTGAGTGTCTGAGATTTGTGTTCCTTGTGATGCTCAGTGAATGCTAAAAACCCTGTCTCTGGCTGGCTCTGTGTTTCTCTGTGTCTCTGTCTGATTCCCTGTCTGTCCCCTGTCTGTCTGTCTCTCTCTCTCTCTCTCAACTCTCTCTCTCTCTCAGATCTCTCTCTAAACGACAGCATGCAAACAGATATTAGAAAGCGACACACACACACACACACACACACAGACACACACAC
>JADBJO010007412.1:0-2500 GCA_016801955.1 Conus betulinus | reverse complement strand
TAACACACGATGATAACAAGTAAGAAAGAAAATCTCACCAAAAAGAAACAAATGAATAAATACATGAATAACTAACTAACTAAATAGATAAATTAAAAATCAAAGAACAAGAAAGAAAGAAAAGAAGATGATCGTATTGATGTTAATGATAGTAATAGTGAGGAGAAAGATTTTGACCTCCCCACCAAAAAAAATAAATAAATAAATAAAATAATAATAATAATAATAATAATAATATGATGATGATGATGATGATGATGATGATAATGACAACAACATCGATAATAATGATAATAATAATAATAATAATAATAACGCTGATCGAGCAAACACAGAAACAAAATCAAACAATACCCCCCCCCCCAAAAAAAAAAAAAAAAAAAAAAAATAATTCAAAACTTTTTTATATATAAAAGCAGTGACCACTGTCCACCACACCACAAAAAACAAAACAAGCACCAAAGTCCACTAACACCACCCACACCAACAAACCAACTGTCCACGAAAAGAAGAGAGGAGAAGAAGGCTAGAGGTGATAGGCCACAAACCGATTTGACGGGCGCTTTAAGTAGATCGCATTAAAACACCATGTAGCCCAGCGGGCGAGTGGCGAACTGCCCCCCCCCCCCCCCCCCCCTCACCTCCCCCCGTCTCTCTCTCTCTCTCTCTCTCTCTCTCTCTCGCCGCCCACGGCGCCGGCCCGGCGAGTGAACTCCCTTTCGCCCAGCCCCCCCCCCCCCCCCCCCCGCGGAGAGAGCGACTCACTGTTTACAGCATCCCCCCGCGCGCGACGTTCACTGCCTGAGCCCCAGAACATACAGCACAAAATGCCGACAGATCCCTTTTCGGACTCAGCACACTACAGACAGATTGTTGGTTATTTTTGTTCGTTTGTTTTGTTTGCTGCTTTATTTTGTTGTTTGTTTTGTTTGTCGGTTTGGCTTGACACTGCAAGACTTTAATTCCGATAAAGAGCAAAGCCGCTTAATGAAAAGGGAATGCATACATAACTGGACGAAATAAAAGAAGTCTGTGTGACATGAGAGAAAAACGGATGGCGGTGGGGGTGGGGGTGGGGGCTGGAGGGAGAGTGAGAGAGAGAGTGTGTGTGTGAGAGAGAGACAGAGACAGAAACAGAGAGAGAGGGGGGAGACAGAGAGAGAGAGGACAGACAGAGACATACAGAGACAGCGAGACATACAAAGAGAGAGAGATAGAAAGGCAGACACACACACACACACACACACACACACACACCACACACACACACACACACACACACGCACACACACACAGTGAGAGAGACAGACAGACACGACAAACATACAGGCAGACAGACAGACAGACAGACACAAGACAGAGACAGGGAGAGACAGAGAGGCAAAGAAACAGAGATAGACAGAGAGACCTAGAAAGGAGAGAGAGGAGATGGAGAGGAGAGGGAGAGAGAGGAAGGGAGAGGGAGAGAGAGAGGGGAGAGACAGACAGACAGACAGCGACAGAGAGAGACAGAGAAGTAGTTGTGGTGCCTTAAAAGATAATAGTGAACAGATGTGTTGTATGGTGGGTAATAGCTGGACGGGGCTGTGGGATGATGGGCTGAGACGGGAGGAGGGGTGGTGTGTGGTGGTGGTGATGGTGGGGATATTTTCATTCGGAAACAAAACAAATAAACAGACCGCGACAAACTTTGAAGCTGTCATTGTCCTCAGCCGCGCGCCGCGTACTAGTGTGTGGTGTGTGTGTTCCCCCTCCCCCCTCCCATGTTGGCACACCGGATTCAATCAGATGAAAAACGATTGCCCCACTGAACAGCGAGGTGGACGCAACATCTCCCAATCGTCAGAGACAGCAAAGATGAATTTAGGACGCGTCCACAATCTTCTCGCTTTCTCATCAGAACTTGAGTTTTTTTTTTTTTTTCCACTTTTTGTCTCTTCTTTTGTCAAAGTCTTGTCTGTCTGTCTGTCTGTCTATCTATGTCTGTCTCTCTGTCTTCTGCCTCTTTCTGCGGCTCTGTCTGCTGTCTGTCTTCTCTGTCTGTCTGTCTCTGTCTCGATCTTCGTTTTCCTCTTTCTCTTGTTTCTTCTTAAATTCCGCCTTCTTCTCCTCTTCGTCTCTCTCTCTCTCCTCGTCCTCAATCTCTCTCTCTCCTCTCTGTTTGTTCTTCTCTCATCCTCAACAAATTCCTTCTCCTCCTACCCACCCCTCTCTCTGTCATTCCTCTCTCTCTCTCTCTCTCCGATCCTTCTCCTGCACTCTCCTCTCTCTCTTTCTCTCTTCTCTCCTTTCCTCTCTCTCCGGTCTCCTCTCTCACCCCTCACTGCTCTCTCTCGTGCTCTCCATCCTCTCGCCTCTCTTCTCTCCCCTTTTCCTAGCCCCTTGTGACAGGTTTACCATTTGTCTTATATCTCCTGTTTTCAAGGAAATCGTATCCCAATCGTGTTTGGACTGTCCTCTCCCCTCTCTTTCTCCTTCCACCCCCCACCCCCAACTCTCT
>JADBJO010007411.1:107609-113463 GCA_016801955.1 Conus betulinus | reverse complement strand
TGTGCTGACAGAGATCGCAAACGAGATTGGTGCTAGCACAGGAACAAACACGGCGCAACCAGAAGCACCAGCAACAAGTCTGCGCACGGCAGCAGGCAGCAAATCAGTCTGGAGCAGCTCACATCGCTTGAAAAAAAAAAAAGGGATTACGGGAGGGAGTGTTTGACTTGTACAGTGCACGGCAGATCTTCTGGAATGAAAGCAAACAAACAAACATAATCAGAAAGAGCGCCATGCCACTAGATACAGTACTCCACTCAGTTCATTCATACCGATGACTGATTGAATTCACTGGTCCGTATGAAAGCGGAATGGTGGCAGTGACATCTACAATACTTAGAAGTACGTCGGTCCAACCAGCAGCTGGGAGGGAGCCCAGCTTGTAAGTCCTCGCCGTTGAGGTTGTAGGCACATTCTGCCCGTGGAGACATGAAACAACTCTCGGAAGAAGAGGCCCAGAATCCTCTAGCCAATGGCAGATGCGACTGGAGAAGCTCTAGCTAGATGTAGTCGAAATGGAACAAATGTCCAAAACGTATGTGGATAAGACATCTGTCCCAAGACGGCTTGGCCTTGTGTCATCTTACCGACCATCCAGGAGTAGATGATTCGATTCATGCCAAAGGACAAAACAGTGACTTCAGCATGGAACTAAGGAGTCTTGAACTGGGTGCTGCCTGGTGTCCCATAGACCGGAAACAAGTTCGGCGCTAATATGGGAAGAGGGGGGGAGGGCGGCTCGTTCTCTGGATACCTTCAATTGTCCAGCTGTCGGCGCTGGAGTTTCTTCCCACTGACTCTTATCTCCCCTTCCCCTACTTCCCATTCACGTACGAAAGAAAGGCATCTGGTGCACATTCTTCGCGGAACTTTTATACGCCTAAGGAATTCGCATGACTCCCGTCAACTACCTGGAAATAACACTTTGCATATCTATATTATGCTGAGGTTGCTGTTATAGTTAACAAATCTTCTTGGAAAGTAGTCAGACACTACTAGAACAATAATTTTTGCTGTTTAAAGAACATATTACGAAATCTATGTGACATGGCAGCGTTTGGTGCCAAGGCCTCTTCACAAAGCTTTTACCAATAGTTATGCCACTTCCAATGTTTCTGTTTCATCCGACCGTATGGGGTATATCAGACCTGTCACCAAAATGAGCATGTCCAGAAATAAAAAGTCACTCCAAATATAATATATACGGATTAAAGGGGATTTCTTTTTCAATACATCTTAAATGAAAACTGTACCTCTCAAAAAACTGAAAATCAAACCTTGTGGAACATTGTAAACAAAATCTTCATGGAATCTGATATGAATCAGTTATGTCTCTAGTCTTGTATCTTCTAGTACTCTTTAAGGACATGTAGCGTGGCGAGTAGGCTCACAACATACCGTGCATCCTGGAGCTTCCGATCCTCTGAAAACGCGCGAGTGCGTGCAAAAAGAGCGGTCTGCATATACTGGTGCAAACTGTTTCTTCTCTACGGCCACCGTGGACAGGTGATTGAAACTCTCTAAGGTTTGGACAAATAAAAAAAAAATAATAATCCGTTAGTGTGTTCCAGTCCCATTGCCAGAGGTCTTTCGCATAACAGTAAACTTTGGGTTTCAGATCTGTTTCAATGATGGATCATCTATGCTAGTTTCTTTCGTTGCGTTCAAGGCAAGATGATCCGTGGCTTCACTGCCTCGAAGACAAGCATGATCGGGAACTCCAAAGAGAACCAACTCGTACCATCAGACTTCAGAGAAGGACAAAGTTCAAAGAAGGTCAGGAGTTCGGGGTGGTTGATTTTACTGCTTGCGATGACCTTCAGAGCAGAAAGGGGAGTCGGAGAAGATGGGAAAGTCCTTGCATGCTGACTAATAGACCATCTTGAGTGCCAAGATCGACGTCGTGAGTGACGCAGGGTAAGGGAATGTGTTTGAAAAGTTTTGAGCAGAAGCCGATGAGCAATAGCAGTAGTAGAAGCACTACCCTTCTTCAGAACAGACATTGTCAGTAGTATGTTTCCTTACTGATGCAACTTCTGATCAAAGTTCTACAAAACGCTTCCCTATGCCAGAATGCTGATTGGAGTCCCTGTGGAATAAAAAGCAAGATCAAAGCGGATCTCCAGTGTTAGAAAGATCCATGGGTGATTCTCTGAACATTTCTTCTTTAAATTCCAAACAACCCTAAACCCAGTGACGGCGTTTTGTAAACATTGGACGAATGCGTGATTCTAAGAGCGAAACAGAGCTAGGGTGCTTTTAACATTACTTTTGAAATTCTGAGTGAGACATACAGTCATAAGCACGGTTTGTAGATTCAGAGACAACCGCAAACAAACAGTTTACACTGCGCCTATGTTTTGCACAGGGACGGTTCCCTCGTCTTTGCGTACAGGCTGTACACAGGGGTAGTACGGCACGCCCCGAGACCGAGTCGAAGCCTGTAATGTTTTAATGTTGGATCCAGCGTTTTGAGATACGAAGGCTTGCAAAACCATAAGTGGCACCATTGTAGAGCAGGTTTGAGCGGACTAAACCTCTATAAGGAAGGAAAAGAGTTTTGTTACCATGTCCTGGTCTATTTTAGATGTAAAACAATTAGCATGACAAAAATACTTGCAAATAATTGAGAGAGTGGCCACTAATTTGGTAGAATAACTGTGGGAGAATAACGTGTGTGTGTGTGTGTGTGTGTGTGTGTGTGTGTGGTGTGTGCGTGTGCGTTTGTGTGTGTTGTGTGTGTGTGTGTGTGTGTGTGTGTGTGTGTGATTAGTTCTATTCTGCCAAATGTGTAATCGGTGCGTCTCCTTGGACCTGTTTAATCACTTTACTTTATTTTGCCTTCAGATATTTTTCATTTTCATTATAACTATGTGTTGTAGTTGTACCGACTTTTGTCGTTTTTGTAGACGGTTTTGTTGTCTTGTTGTATTGTGTCGCAGACGACGTCGTAATCGATTTTGTCATGTACAATGGTTGTTTGATGTCCTGCGTAACATTGTAAATCCTGAGTATAGGGATGTACAGCTTTGGCTATTAACAACATAGTCAAGACATTATGATACTAGTGTTATTTTTTGTCACTGTTGACATTCGCTCAAGGGTTTCTTTGTTTGAGAAGACACGCAATTAGAGTGAGGTGATAGGGGTGTAGGGGAGAGGGGTTCACACGCGCGAAGGGAGGGAGGAGGGTGTAGAAAATCTCGACGGTTTTTGATGATCTGTCAAAAATAGTTATAAGCTTAACAAGTAGGGTAACTCTTGCTCCCACAAGGAAGCATAACTCCAAAGAAATGCTGCTTACGACTCCGAATTCGGCGTCGTAAGCAGCATTTCTTTGGAGTTATGTTTTTCTTGTGGGAGCAAGAATTACCCTACTTGTTAATTGTTTATTATTTACTGTTCCCTGTCTCATTTCATATTTACTTTAGTTATGAGCTTTATTAGCACTTATCAATAGCTTGTGTGTTTGTGTGTGACGTCATGTTCCATGCAGCTTATTTCAGAGAGAGAGAGAGTAATACGTTTTAATTTTTAGTTTGTTCTTTTTATTCTCTCTTATTTGTCTTCCTGCTCATATTCTGCTTCCTGATATATTCCTACCATGCGTTTAGTTTCGTCGTGTGGTTCCTGCTTTTTGCCTTCACCATTAATTCTTATTTCATGTTTTTCCTTCTACTTTTGTCATCCCAACTCTCTCTCTCTCTCTCCTCTCTCTCTTCTTCAGTTCTTCCCTTGAATTTCGATCACCGGTGATCGACGGTTGTCTTCCCGGAATTATGGTATTTAAAACATTTTTTGTTGTCTGAAGCGGTATATCGCCTAAAAAGAATACCGAAATAGACATAGTCATCACAAATATATATTATTATTTAGCAATACTGTGCAGAATGTTACGAAAAGAAAACAACTTCTGTCATGCATATTGCAAAAATCTCAAAACCTGTCGAGAGTTAAATCAACCTTTTGCTCGTGTCTGCTCCCCCCCCCCTCCCCCAACCCCCATCCCCCTTACTTTTGTTTCACTTCCTGTTTTGTCCCTTCTCCTCTTCCCCCTATTCTTTCTCGTTTTGTGTTTTCCTTCCTGTTTTGTCTTCACCATTGTCTCTTGTTTTGCGTGTTTTTTTTTCTTCTTCTTGTTTTGTGTGTTTTTTTTCTTCTTGTTTTGTCTTTACCATTGCCTCTTCTTTTCTTCTTTTGTTTTGTCTTCAGCATTGTCTTTTGTTTTTTTTTCTTTTTGTTTTGTCTTCAGCATTGTCTCTTTTTTTTTGTTTTGTTTTTTGTCTTCAGCATTGTTTTTGTTGTTTTTTTTTTTTTTTTTCTTTTTGTTTTGTCTTCAGCATTGTCTCTTGTTTTGTGTTTTTCTTCATGTTTTGTCTTCACCATTGTCTTTTTTTGTTTGTTTGCTTTTTGTTTGTTTTGTTTGTTTTTTTTTCTTCTTTATTTTGTCTTCACCATCATCTTTTGTTTTGTGTTTTCCTTCTTCTTTGATCTCCTCTGTGTGATGCTGTTTCCTGTTCTCCTGCCTGTTTCTCATTCACTGTTCTTTCTTATTTCGCTCCTGTTTTTCTCTCGACATTCCTTTTATCTTCTTCTGTTACTTCTTGCTCTTGTTCTTGTTCTTGTTCTTCTTTCTTCTTCTTCTCTCTCTCTCTCTCTCTCTCTCTCTCTCTGAGTATCTTTACACACACACACACACACACACACACACACACACACACACACACACACACACACACACACACACACACATATATATATATATATATATATATATATATATATATATATATATATATATGTGTGGTGAGAGAGAGAGAGAGAGAGAGAGAGAGAGAGAGAGTGAGAGAGAGAGAGAGAGAGAGAGAGAGAGAGAGAGTTCAATTTGAATAGTTTGTTACGTACTATTCATTAGTTGGTTTTTACTAATTGCTTCACGTTTCTTTGTCTTTTTCATTTCCATCAAAAAAATGGTTTGGTTTCTTCAAGTTGAATTTTCCTCTGTTGATCTGTAATCAAACTGTCTGTACAGCCTAATTCTAATCTAACAGCTGGTTTCAGTCAGGCAGTGTACACCTCTACCCCCTCCCCCCCCCCCCCCCCCCCCCCCCCTCCCCCCGTCTCTGTCTGTCTGTCTGTCTGTCTGTCTGTCTGTCTGTCTCTCTCTCTCTCTCTCTCTCTCTCTCTCTCTCTCTCTCTCTCTCTCTCTCTCTCTCTGTGCGCGTGCGTGTGTTTGTACCAGTGACGCCCGCCTGTGATCGTGACTGTTGATAGTCAGTGTGGGTCTGTATCTGTGGAACATTATTTATAGTTCCTATTCCTTTGGCATTTTGTCACTGGCTGGACGTACCGCGAACTGTCCCACTGGGATAAATCAGGTTTCGATCCCGAATCAGAGGGAAAAAAAAAGGCTTCCCGCTGCCCTGACTTTATCACGCAACGTCTGAGGGGAATGATCATGTTCACTGCTGTCTGAGGGGAATGATCATGTTCACTGCTGTCTGAGGGGAATCATCATGTTCACTGCTGTCTGAGGGGAATCATCATGTTCACTGCTGTCTGAGGGGAATCATCATGTTCACTGCTGTCTGAGGTCAATCATCATGTTCACTGCTGTCTGAGGTCAATCATCATGTTCACTGCTGTCTGAGGGGAATCATCATGTTCACTGCTGTCTGAGGGGAATCATCATGTTCACTGCTGTCTGAGGGGAATCATCATGTTCACTGCTGTCTGAGGGGAATCATCATGTTCACTGCTGTCTGAGGGGAATCATCACGTTCACTGCTGTCTGAGGGGAATCATCATGTTCACTGCTGCTGTCTCACTGTGAATCACCATGTTCACTGCTGTC
>JADBJO010007411.1:90000-92353 GCA_016801955.1 Conus betulinus | reverse complement strand
ACCCATTCATATGCATCATAATGACGACGACACGGAGGGGGGGGGGGGGGGGGGGGAGGGAGAGGGGGGGAGGAAGGAATGGGGGGGGGGATTGAGGAGCCCCTCCTGTTCACCGAGGAGAGAGAGAAAAAAAGGAAAAAAAACCGGCCGGTGGGAAAAGTAAAAAAAAAAAGCTGTCCGTCGAAAGAGAAGAGATTATCTGGGCGTACACCGGTACCGCTGAAGGACAGAAAATGACCGTAGTTCGGGCAGCCACAGAGGGTTCTGGGGGTGCAGTCCCCTAGGGAGGGGAGGAAAGGGGAGGGATAGGTCGGGAAAAGGGTTTGGTGGGGGAGCACAAGTGGTTAAGGGGTGTGGGGGGACAAAAGAAGAGAAGGGAAGGGGGGAAAGAGAGGAGGGAGAGAGAGAGAGAAGGAGAGAGAGATGGGGGGGTGGGGGGGAGGAGAGGATTAGCGAGAAAGAGGAAAGAGAGAGGAGAGCGAGACAGAGAGACAGAGGGGGGGGGGGGGAGAGGGAGCCAGGCGGGGGGGAGGGATAGGAGGAACTTAGGGGGGGGAAGCAGGGAGAGAGAAGAGAGAAGAAGGAAGAGGAGAGAGACGAGGAGAGGGAGAGAGGGAAGGAGAGGGGGTGGAGGGGGGGGGCGGATGTGAGGGGAACAGTAAGAGAGAAGAAGAAGAAAACTAGGTGAACATGGAGGTATGCAAGCAGGATTAGGTTTGCGGTAGGCTACGTTGGTTTCGGACGATATGTCCTCTGTTGTTGGTGTGTGTGTGGTTGTGGTGTTGGTGTGTGTGTCTGTGTGTGTGTGCGTGCGTAGTGCGTGAGAACGGTGCGTGCCTCGGTGTGTGTGGCGTGTGGGGTGGGTGTGGGGGGGGGTGTATGTGTGTATGTGTGTTGTGCGTGCGTGCGTGTTTGTGTGGGTGTGATGGTAGTGGTGTTGTGGTTGTTGTGTGTGGTGTGGTGTTGGTGTGTGTTGTATGGTTTGGTGGTGTTTGTGGGGCGCGCGCGCGTGGGTGTGTGAACTCAATCTCTCTCTTTCTCTCTCCTCATCTATCTCTCGCTCGCTCTCTCACACACACACACACACTACCACAAACAAACTAAAATCACTAACAGAGAGGACAGGAGAGAGAAGAGGAGGAGGGGAGAGAGAGAGGTCGGAGAGAGACCGATCTCGTGAGGGGTGGAGAGAGGAGAGCAGCGAGAGCGACCGTAGTTTTGTTCTACTGCAAAATAGACATTTTCCCGCTGACCTAGTATTACATTCAGGACAATGAAATCGAAGTAACAGCAATTGCGTAACTTACGTCAAGTACGCGGCGTGAGATGGGCGTTGAATATGAGAAGATAAGTTAATTTGCTCTTCCTTTGTTTTTCATTGTCCTGAACGTTTAATTGGGTGCTGAAGAAGGCCTCAGAGATCCTGTGAAACGCGTGTCGTGTTTATTCTTGTAACCAGTTTGTCCTTGTTTGTGGGGGACCAACACTAAGAAACCATTCTTACATTGTTTGTTGTTTGGTTTGTTTTTTTTATTATGACCATTACCATGTATCTGATAGCCCTTTTCCGAATCCGGTTTTCTTTTTTTTAATTAACACTCCGATTCGTGTATTCTTTGATTATCTTAGCTTTAAGATTTTGGTTGATTTTTTTATCGCACACGCACACGAACACACACACACACAACACACACAACACAACACAAACACACAAACACACACACACCCGCACGCACGCTGCACGCACGCACGCACGCAACGGCACGCCGCACGTAGCACACACGGCACGCAGCGCACGCACACAAACACACCCACAGCCCACACCCCACACCACCACACATACACCGCACGGCACGCACGCACACACACAACACACACACACACACCACACCACCACACACACACCACCACAACACACCCCCACCGCGGCGCTGTGCGGCGCGCGCACGGCGCGCAACACACCACACACACACACACACACACACACACACCACCACTTCACACACACACACACACAACACATACACACAACACGCACGCAGGCACGCTCACACACAAACACCACACCACACACACACACACACACACACACACCCACACACATACACAACCCACACCCACAACGCACCGCACGCACGGCACGCACGCGCACAACACACACAACACACACACACAACACCACACACACACACACACTCACCACACAAGGACATCCATCCCCACCCCTTTATTTTATTCACTGTGGAAAACTTGGTCTCTTTTCTTTGTCTTTACGGTTTGTAATGCATTCGCTTATAACACATGTGATTATAGAATCTAGGAATTGTTAAAAAAAAAACAAACATAAAAAAAA
>JADBJO010007411.1:82500-85000 GCA_016801955.1 Conus betulinus | reverse complement strand
GAAAGCACGAATCATTTCCCTTGAATTCCTTTTCTTCTTCCTCTCTGTGGTTAATTTTGAAACCAGCCGCCAAAGAGAAGATTTTCTTTCATTTGATCTTCTGTCATCTCCCACATAATACGTCCTTTCGGTCTCTTACACTTACTGATCATCTTTTTTTTTTTTCTACCCTGTCTCTGTATTTGATCGCAAAACCAAAGCACACATGAATTCATGCTGTACAGTGGTTGCGAATCTATGACGAGGATGCGTGACATCATCTCCCAGAATTCACGGCGGTTTCCCGGAATTCACCGAGGAGGAGAAGACATTCATTGAAACACTCTACAGGAGGAAACGGAAACAGCAACACCCACATTCCAACCAGGCTGACTGCTACTACCACCTAAGCAGAGAGGATCAAGTGCTACTGTTCAGACGAAGGACTGGACATCACAGACTGAATGCCCACGTGCACAGAGTACAAGATTGGCGAGTCTGCGATGTGTCTATATGCAGAGAGGCCGAAATGGACACCGAGCACATACTATGCGACGGTCACCTCCATGCTACTGCCAGGCAGGACACAGGGCCGGAGCCAGTGGCTCTATAGGGCCAAGTTCTACGGGGACCTGGTGGCCCTTCGGAGAACAGCCAACTTCGTGCGGGCAACGGGCATCACCATCTGAGCATTTGAGAAGCAGAAGAAGAAAACTGCGGATTCTTCTTAACTTGAATAAGTTGGATTAACACGGGCTTTTCTTTCGTCCAAAGGACTGCAGCTTTCTGACAGCACCTGTCTATAGGGAGGGGATAGTGGCTTTGCGTGTTTGTGTCATTTTTTTTTTTAAAGCCTGTGCTAACACACACTGTGAGATGTGTAGACTACATCATCACACCGTACCGAGACACGTTTGTGTGTGTTGTTTCCTCATGCAAATGCCCCCAGTATCAGTTGTGAAAAGAAGAGTGTGCATTCTGACCTAAAAAAAAAAATATGGCGCGTGCATGTTTTTCTTTCTGTTTCCTTTCTCTACCTTCCTTCCTTCTTTTTTTCAATCTTTCTTTCTTTCTTCTGTCTTTCTTTTCCGTTTATATTTTATTCATGTGACCTTTCCTGAAGACCCACGACCTGTACATCAGTAAAATCTCTCTCTCTCTCTCTCTCTCTCTCTCTCTCTCTCTCTGTCTCTCTCTCGCTCTCCTCTCTCCCTCTGTCTCCCTCCCTCTCTCCCTGTCCCTCCCTCCCCTCCTCTCTCTCCCTCCCTCTCTCTCTCCCTGTCCCTCCCCTCCCCCTCTCTCTCCCTCTCCCTCCCTCCTCTCTCTCCTCTCTCTCTCATCTCCTTCCTCTCTCTCTCTCTCTTCTCTCTCTCTCTCTCTCTCTCTCTCTCTCTCTCTCTCTCTCTTCCCCTGCCTTACCATGTCTCTTAAATGATAAGAAAGAAAAACTTGTAGACAAAGGTGTGTGTGTGTGTGTGTGTGTGTGTGTGTGTGTGTGTGTGTGGTGTGTGTGTGTGTGTGTGTGTGTGTGTGTGTGTGTGTTTTGAAATCGCGTTCCCAACATAGACATTCCTAGATTATAATTGTTTGTAATGAACCATGGTTCATTTGATGCACCCAAAGAAAAAAAGACTCGCTACTCATGGTCCGACATCCAGTAATGTCAGACTGTCAGAGGCGAAAAGGCTGAACAGGACGTCACAGCAGTGAGACTGTGCGTCGTTTTGACGCTGTTGCTTGTTTGCTTTGATAACCGACAAAGGAGAGAGAGAGAGAGAGAGAGAGAGAGAGAGAGAGAGAGAGAGAGAGAGAGAGAGAGAGAAGAGAGAGAGGAGAGAGAGAGAGAGGAGAAGAGAGAGAGAGAGAGAGAGAGAGAGAGAGAGAGAGAGAGAGAACATGTTATTGTTCTTACAGTGTGAGGGTTCGAGCCTTTAGACAAAGGGTTAATGCACGTGATTGTGTGACGGAATCCCGTACAGCTGACAAGGCATTTTGAACACGCATAATCAAAGACACGACCATCCCCACCCCCTCCCCCACTCACAAACACATACTCTCTCTCTCACCACCACCCCTCACCCCCCTCTCTCTCTCTGTCTCTGTCTCTCTCTGTCTATTTCACACACACACACACACACACACACACACACACACACACACACACACACACACACACACACACACACATCTGCGAGGGCGCCCACGCACACATTCGCAATCTCTCTCTCTCTCTCTCTAGCTCTCTCTCTCTCTCTCTCTCTCTCCTCTCTCTCGCTCTCTCTCTCCTCTCTCTCTCTCTCTCTCAGTAATGCACGATTGCACGTACACTCATAAAACGCTAGCATGCACAGGCATCCATGTACCCCCGCCCTTTGCACCACCCGTCCTCCTAAATTCCCCCCATATTCTTCTCTATGAATCCCATCATTCTTCCCTCCCTCTCATCGTTCATTTTCTTTGTGTATAACGAAATATTGTATTTTCACCAAACCGCAAGCTTTCTTTCTTTCTTCTTTCTTTC
>JADBJO010007411.1:67500-72500 GCA_016801955.1 Conus betulinus | reverse complement strand
CGGAATTTGGCTAACAAGCGATCTAAAGCATTGCTAGGCAATTAATTATCACGACAAAATTAGAAGAAGTGGTAACAATGTTTTAAAACTTGGTCCAAGAGAAACATTACTCCGCTGGGAAGGGTGGCTGTTCTGAAATCTTTGATTCTTCCAGAACTGATACACCTGCGGATTCTGTTGCCTAACCCACACGGACGATTTCAGGGCAGATTTCCAGAAAGCGTGTTTCAGATTTGTGTGGAATGGAAAACAAGACAAAAGTAATAGGGAGAAATCAGTGAAAAATGTAAAGGTGCTGGTTAAATGTTCCTGAAGTTAAAACGTAATTACCACTGAACGTCTGCTTCAAATTACATGGATACGAAAACTGTATTATTCTAAGCATAACTTGGGAAAGCATTAGTACCCAGTATATCCTGTTTTAAATAAACTGGATATGCTCGGACCATTGTGTGTTACTCATAAAGAAAAAAACGGATAACCTATTTTGGAAACATGATTTCAGTGCATATCAAATGTTTTGGAAGAAAGAAGTAGAACCTAAAACAAGTACAGATTTACTAGCCGAACCATTCCTGTACAATGAACGCTTTAAACTTGGAAACGAAGTTATTCAATCAACGAACTGGACAGATGATGGCGTTCATTGCATTGTAGATTTTGTGAATGTAACAAATCTGAAATAAATGTTAGCGAGCTGCCCAGAGAAACGTGGACAAACAAGTCACAAGACAAAACACCATGCGTTTCGACCTCTTAGGTCTTCTTCATGCAAGATACAAACAAATAGGACGCACTTAGCTTTGATCGCTTCAGAGTTCAGCGCAAGGAAGGCTACCATTTATTTAAGAATTTGTTTAGATTTCCGCCTGCAGTTGTCTCACTTTGCAACTAGATCTATTTGTGAATGTAGACGGAGGATTTTTGACTTTAGAAAAATTCAATCGTCGTTTCCAGGTCAGCATTAACTTTTTAACGTATGGTGATTAACTCTCATGTATTCGACAATATGTGACTAAAGATAATAGGGCTTCAGAAATTAATAGCAAGACTGACTTTCCATGCGCCCTAAAAAACGATTTTGTCTATTTGTAAAGGTATGAACCTTCATTATCGCATATTGATAGACCATAACCCAGCTCCTAACTGTTGTAAAAATGGAGTATTACACTGGAAGGCGAAATAGTTTGGCAAAATGTTTTCGAAAAGATACACAAAATTTCTGAAGCGAAAATTAAAATGGTTTCAAATGAGGATCGTACATCAAATTCTTGGTACAAATATTGTTTGAAAAAAATGGGTGTGGTTGGCGAATAACTCTTATACGTTTTGCCATACAGAAAAGAAATCTATAAGACACTTTTTTGGGGATGTAATGTTATCGAAGCATTCTGGACTAAACTCATCAAAAAAAAGTAATGCAAAATGCAAAATGACGTTTAATTTGACCGAAAACTTTGTAATTTTAGATACTGATACTCAGACTAAAAATGACGAAGCCTTTGAAAGAATAGTTCTGTTTGCAAAAATGGTTTATTTTTCAATGTAAACAAAACAAATGTGCTCCAATATGCAGAGTATTCAGGAAACGACTACTAGGAAAGTTTAAAGTTGACGAATATATAGCCAAAATCAACTGCCTGACACGATTTGAAAAAAATGTGGGAATCGTATTTACCTTTTACTACTACAGATTTAAGGAAAACTTCAGCATCACATACTGCTTAATGTTACCAATATCTATATGTTTACATTCATCAAGACTGTTCATGCTGTAATCACTACACATGTGTCTGGAAACTTTTCACTGGACAGACTATGCAATGTAGGGCGGCACCTACATCCTTCCCAATTTCAGCTCAATTTCTTTTACCCCTTTTTTTTTTCTTTTGTCTGTGTGCGGTGTGCGTGTGTATGCGTGCGTGTGCGTGCGTGCGTGCGTGCGTGTGTGTGTGTGTGTGTGTGTGTGTGTGTGTGTGTGTGTGTGTGTGTGTGTGTGTGTGTGTTCGTGTGTGTGTGCATATGTGTGCGTGTGTTAGTGTGTTACGTGATTTACCGGAGTTACATGCTCCATTGAATCACATCCTTCTAAAAATGTGTTCTGTTGCTGACTGGCTTTTTATCAAGTCCTTTCGAGGGGTAACAAGGTAAAAATTCTTTGCGGCGCCCATCTTTTCTTCTCCAGAGGAGATGTCCATCATGTATTCCTTCGTCCTATCCAAAAAACCGTTAAGGAGATTAGATGTTCATCAATGATATCTCTAGACGCCAACAAGATCATGAAAAACAAAAAAAAAAAAAAAAAAAAAAAAAAAAAAAAAAAAAACAAGCTGATGCTAACAAGACTTTGTGGAAAGACGTAATGCACCCAACAGACAAAAACCCACTGGTTCAGATCCGGATCAAAGAACGAATCCAGGATCTGTTCGACTGTTGGTGGAGGTCTTTGCTCTCCCCAGCGCCTTTCCCCTCTCCTGTGGTTCTTGATGTCCCCCATGTGTTGCGCTGTGTTCTCAGGGAACCCCTGTCATCCCTCCAGGCCCTTCCTGTGCCTGCGGATCCAGAGCTGTGTTCGTCTGATCGATGTGTGTGACGGCAAGTGGGACTGCGAGGACGGCTTCGACGAGGACCCCGCCGTCTGCGCTGCTGGTATTGGGTTGGGTTGGGTTGGGTTGGGTTGGGTTGGGTTGGGTTGGGTTGTTTTATGTTGGGTTGGGTGGGTTGAGTTGGGTTTGGTTGGTCTGGGTGGGGTTGGGTTGGGTTGGGTTGGGTTGGTTTTATGTTGGGTTGGGTTGGGTTGGGGTTGGGTTGAGGTGGGTTTGGTTGGGTTGTGTTGGGTTGGGTTGGGTGGGTTGGGTTGGGTTGTTGGGTTGGGTTGGGTTGGGTTGGGTTGGGTTGGGGTTGTTGGGTTGGGTTGGGTTGTTGTTGGGTGGGTTGGTTGGGTTGGGTTGGTTTGGGTTGGGTTGCATTGTGTTGGGTTGGGTTAGGTTGGGTTGGGTTGCATTGTGTGTTGGGTTGTGTTGTGTTGGGTTGCATTGTGTTGGGTTGGGTTGGGTTGGGTTGCATTGTGTTGGGTTGGGTTGTGTTGCATCGTGTGTTGCATTGGGTTGGTGTTGCATTGTGTTGTGTGTGTGTTGGGTTGGGTTGGGTTGGGTTGGGTTGGGTTGGGTTGCATTGGGTTGTGTTGTGGTGTGTTGGATTGGGTTGGGTTGGGTTTGGGTTGGGTTGTAGGCAAGTGTAGTGTAGTGTAGTGTAGTGTAGTGTAGTGTAGCGTAGTGTAGTAGTGTAGTGTAGTGTAGTGTAGTGTAGTGTAGTGTAGTGTAGTGTAGTGTGTAGTGTAGTGTAGTTTGAAATAAAGCTAGCAGTGTTGATCTAGAAATATGTCAGATCTGACAGTTTAGATAAAGGTTACTTTGGATCGTAAATAGGAACGTGATATTACGAGCCCTACATAGATTGCAATCAGGCACGTGCTATAACGAACCATATTTTCTTTATAAATAGAAAGGTGATATAATGAACAATATGCCCTAAACAAATCGATCCCAGTATGAATAGCGTTATCCACGTGTACATTTGCATCTTGGTTTGAACAAGAGTGTATAAGAGGCTTCGTACACTTTCACTGTGAGATTGAAATTAGGCAAATCAATACGTTTGTTAGTTGACAGCTCCGTTATGAAAATAAGAAACTGATAGGGGGGGAAAAGACATTTTTTCCGTAAGACGCATACTTGGCAGAAACGGTGAAGTTTTTTAGCCAATCCGGGTTGCTCTATTTCCTTTATAGTCTCAGAACAATAGTTAAAAATCACTAGAATATTTGTAAATAATTGCAGTAGTTATGATTAAAATATTTTGTAGGTCAAGTGCCTTGATAATTATTAGTAATGTATTAAAGGAGCTGAGATGTTCTGAGATTTGAACTCACGACAACTTGACGCCAAACTGCTGTTCCAAATGACCTAACGAATTAAACGTGAACATTCGTTGGCATTAAGCTCTAATGGAGGCAGGTACAAAGTATTCATCAATTTATTACACTCGAATGCTGTTTTTAATTGACGTGTGTTCTGTAAGAATGCCAGAAATTGCATTGAACACCTTTTTTGTGGAATTGTACACATGTATCCTCTTTCTGCTTCTTGTTGGTGTGATTTTTGTTATTGTTGCTGTTGTCGTTGTTGTTGCTGTTGTGTCGTTGTTGTTGTTGGTCTCCTCCTCCTCCTCCTCTTCCTCCTCCTGCTTCTCTTCCTGCTGCACCTTCTCCTCCCCTCCTCTTCCTCCTCCTC
Source organism: Conus betulinus (assembly GCA_016801955.1). Lineage (NCBI taxonomy): Eukaryota > Metazoa > Mollusca > Gastropoda > Neogastropoda > Conidae > Conus > Conus betulinus. The sequence continues at coordinate 68,208 of JADBJO010007411.1, read as the reverse complement.
CTCCTCCTCCTCCTCTCTCCTCCTCCTCCACCTCCTTCTCCTCCTCCTCCATCTTTCTCCCGTCCTGTTCAGCCTGTTGCATAAACTCAAAGGTCTGGTTCTGCTCCTCCAGTGACCCGGCCCCCCCCTGAGGACGCTCTCTGGCACTTCCTGGACCGCCAGAGGCAGTGGATCCTCCCACAGCTCTTCCACGGGGCAGACCCCCAGCTGGTGGCCCATGAGCTCACGGTAAACGCCCCGCTGTTATCTGGGTTGTGTCCCTTACGAAGAATGAACAGTTACTTTGGTCCTCATATTAAACGAAAAAACAGTGTAGAATCCACAGCAAGTAGAACACATGACGTGGAGAGAAGTGACTGTTCATTCTTCACCTTCATTGTCTTGAGTGTTGGCTGTCTTGCCTGATAAAGACCTAAGAGGTCGAAACGCGTCGTGTTTTGTCTTGTAATAATTTGTTTGTCTCATTTGTTCCGCGGAATGGTAATTTCTGTCTTGTTTGGAAATTTAAGCCTTTTTTTCTCTCAGTAGAACCAGAAAATGCTGTCGTTTGTTCAATGGTTATTCTCTGTCTGTCCTGACATTTCTTCTACGAATAGTGTTAAAACTGGCAGGATGATGTTAACCATCTCATCCACCGTTCATTTAGCCGAATCTCTTGTCTTTCTCGAGGTAAATATTTCAAATATTAAAAACCGCTTTCATCTTTAT
>JADBJO010007411.1:62500-65000 GCA_016801955.1 Conus betulinus | reverse complement strand
CACACACACACACACACAACACACACTTTCACACTGAGTGATTCGCATTTATCCATCAGCGTTAACCCTGCGCACACTCACTAGCAGTAGCACACGCAGTGTATAGTTTAGGAGTGTAGTATATAAATGTTAGGGAAGTACCCAATATATATTTGGATATATGCGCATGTTCAATATTACACTGCTGAGATGTATCCGTGAATACCTATCTAACACTCTTTCACCTGAGTGATTCATTTCACGAATGTCCATCAGCTGTTAACATGCGCCTTTTGGTCAGCTAGCTTAGCACATGCACATGTACAGAATCGTGCGTATCCCTATATCTATATATATGGGACATATATAATATATATATATATATATACATGTATGTATGTATGTATGTATATACACATATAAGATATAAACATATATACGTATATGCACTGGCCATATGAATGTACTTGAACTGTAACATGAATGTCTCTCGTGTTCATTCGTTTCCTTCCTAAGCTGATTAATTCTTTGTACATAACACATGTACAGATATCGTGCGTTCCCTAGATCTATACATGTGGGACATACCATCAACTTATTAGATCTCATGTCTACATGTACAGATCGATGCACATGTGCAGGCGATATATATATATATATATATATATATATATATATATATATATATATATATATATATATGTGTGTGTGTGTGTGTGTGTGTGTGTGTGTGTGTGTGTATGTGTGTGTGTTGTGTGCGCGCGCGCACACACACACACATATATACACTTATGTATGCGTTATGCATATATTTACTTTACTTTTATTTCTTTTATTATTATTAGATTCAACTGCTATTTTAGCCACTTTTTTTTTTTTAGCGGATGTCTAAAAACAAATGTAACTAAAACCAGTTTCATAACCAACCAACCAACCAAAAAAAAAATCTGTCATCTCCTCAGTGGCCAACACGGTGGGAGACCTCCAGAAGAGCCTGGGTCTCACCCCCGAGAACATGGACAACATCCGCAAAGCCATGGAAGGCGCCATGGAGGGCGACGAGCGCTTCCTCCTGAAGCTGGGCATGCCCGCGCGGGCCTGGCCAGAGGTCAAGGACCTGCTGGAGACCCTCTACAACACCGGCCTGGACGTCTGGACCAAGTGAAGGGGCCCGCCACCCAGCCCGGCCCGGTCCGGCTCTCCCGCCTCCAGGGGAGATTACCGGAGGCTGCTTCCTGGACCACCACCAGGAGAAGAGGAGGTGCCCCTGGATTCAGCAACATCCCGCCAACCGCCGAACAGACATTGACATTTAGGGGTTTTTTTTTTGTTTGTTTGTTTGTTTCGGTTTTGTTTTTGTTTTTTCTTTCTTTCTTTCTTTTTCTTTCTTTCTTTCTTTCTTTCTTTTCTTTTCCTTCCTTTTATTCCTTTCTCTCTTTTTTTTTTTTGAGTGACAAAGGAATGCAGATGCACTTATGTTTGAGATCGCTGGGTAGGCATAAACCACATGATGGATACGATGTTGGAGAGAGTTTAAGCGTTTTTTGCTGATGGCGGCATGACACACAAATGATATGTAATGACGTCTGTCGCAGACTGGCGACTAACCTTTGACAGAAAACGGGAAGAACAGGTTAAGGTAAGTCACCCATCTGTCACTTTCCATTTCAGAAAACCTGTGAAAAATGTTCCCCCCCCCCCCCCCCCCCCCCTCCCCCCGTTCAGTATGAGCTGATAGATGTCCCACCAGAGTTGGATCTTCCATACTGATGGCTTTCAACTAGAGAATAACCCTGTTTGCCCATCTTCATTTAGTATGATATTCCAAACTGGGGGGGGGGGGTGGGGTGGGGGGGGGGGGTGAAGGGGGGGAGTAGTTGGGGTAGAAGGGAGGAGGTGGGGGGGGGTCAAGAGGTCACAATAGCTTTCCCAACTCTCGCCGCTTTCTCATCTGTTCTAATACGTTGATGGCCGCAGACACGTTTTGCTGTGCGATAAAACAGAGTTACACCGCTCCCCCCCCCCCCCACCCCTTTCTCTCTCTCTCTCTCTCTCTCTCTCTCTCTCTCTCTCTCTCTCTCTCTCTCTCTCTCTCAAAAACCAAACGCAATCGTGCGTTTTTGCACCAGCAGTGAACGGTCTTCTAATCATAATCCTTGTACAAGGAGAAGAGAAACCTTTCCCAGCTTCACCCGTTTGAGATTAGCACCGCGCGTGCTGTCTCAGTCATCAAAAGCGGGCTAAAAACACTAGGACATGGTTTAATGTTCATGCAGTTCGATTTCAACTGTTTCCAAGTCCCCACAGCCTTTTGGATGCCCCTGTTTATAACCTGGAAATTTGCTTTAAGATTAATGAAACAACAACAACAACAAAAATGGTAGACCCTGTTGAAAGAGATGTCTGTTATTATGATTATTATTGAGAGCGTTTATATACAGCCTCTATCTTCAGATAGAGACCAAGGTCAAAGCGGTCTACAACCCGCAGGCTTGTTTACACCACGGGTTGCCTACCTGGG
>JADBJO010007411.1:55000-57500 GCA_016801955.1 Conus betulinus | reverse complement strand
CCAACGCACGCGTGCGTTTGTGTCTGCAGAAATGCGTGTATGTGTCTGGGTGTGCAGCGCGTGTGTCAGTTGCGTAGATGCATTTGTGTGTGTATGTGAGTGTGTGTGTGTGTGTGTGTGTGTGTGTGTGTGTGTGTGTGTGTGTGTGTGTGTGAACGCGCGCATTAGCGTGCGCCCACGCGTGCGCGCGCGTGTGTGTTTGTGTGCGTGTGTGTGCGTGTGTGTGTGTGTGTGTGTGTGCGCGCGCGCGGGTATGTGTGTGTGTGTGTGTGTGTGTGTGTGGTGTGTGTGAGAGAGAGAGAGAGAGAGAGAGAGAGAGAGAGAGAGAGCACGCAGACGTGTGTGTGTGTGTGTGTGTGTGTGTGTGTGTGTGTGTGTGTGTGTGTGTGTGTGTGTTCATATGCATGTGCATTTGAGATTTAACGTCTGTGTGTGTGTGTGTGTGTGTGTGTGTGTGTGCGCGCGCGCGCGCGCGCGCGGGCGCCCGCGCGCGTGCAAGCTTGTGTGCGTGCGTGTGTGCGTGCGCGCGCGCGCGTGTGTGTGTGTGTGTGTCGGGGGGGGGGGGGGGGGGGCGCGCGCGCGCGCGCGTGTGTGTGTGTATGTGCGTACGTGCGCGCGCGCGCGAGTTCGCGAGGACACAGAGAGACAGAGAAACGTGGAACTAAGAAATTATACTATATATATCCATGCCGTATAATTTCAGGAGAAAGAATTCTACACACAACGAAATTGTTATACGTTCCTTACTAACAATATCCCCACATCAACAGTCAGTGACACACAGACAAGTAGACCAAATAAAGCCCCAAAGATGCTTCCCTCTGCAAGTAGTAAAGGGAAACACGTTCTCAGGTGCATACAGGGGGGAGAGACGGAGCAGCTGTGGAGGGTGGAGGGTAAATACATACCGAGGCAAGGGGGGGGGGGGGGGGGGGGGGGGGGGAGGGAAGACTTTTTTTTTCTTTGCTTTCCACTAAAGCCAACATCTAACCCATTGTGCACGGCTTTGTGTGTGTAACACTGTTGTGAACACATGCACACTCTCGATTGACAAGCTAGTTCGTGTACTTGTGTGTGTGTGTGTGTGTTTTTTTTTCTTTAGATACTGTCATTTTTCAGTTCTTGTTTTATGATCAGTGTTGGCTGCTTTTTAATTTCTACTTGCAATACACCGATCTCTACGTTTGACGACAGGATGATGATGCTGTGATGATGAAAAATCGTTTTTTTTTTTTCTTTGTTCTGTTTGCAAGGAACACATACAGACGCACAGACACAGACAGACAGACAGACACACACACCACACACACACACACACACACACACACACACACACACACACACACACACACACACACACGACGCGCGCTCGCGCGCGCGTGCGCGCGCACGCACACACACACACTGACTGACTGACTGACTGACTGACTGGAACAATGTATTGTCAGATTAACATAGTCTTGTGTACTGACCACACTCATACACAGACACAGGGGCCCCCAGTGTATACTGTAGGCGTGTGTGGGCTGCTGGGTGTGCATCGGTGGGGCGAAGCAAGTGTGTGAAATGAAAAGTCCATAGATGTGTATGTGTGTTGTTGTTGTTGTTGCTGCTGCTGCTGCTGCTGCTGCTGCTACTGCTGCTGTTCTTGTTCTTATTACTATGTCATCTTATGAAAACATACTTTCCCGCAAATAATCAAAGGCGCACGCACACACACACACACACACACACACACACACGCGCGCGCGCGCGCGCGCGCGCGCGCGCGCGAGTGTACACACACAGGCACGCAAGCATACACACACACACTAAAAATCCAAACAAACAAGATTAAAATATCCCAAATTTTCGGCTTTAATCGCCTTCGTCAGGGGTAACAGACTGTGGCAGTAAAACGCTCGCATTCTCCACCCTAAGATCCTGAACACGAATCACGAACGTACGCAGCAGGCACCTTAATAAAAATGTTTAACTTTAAAATAAAACGTTGAGTATAAAACATTTCATCAATAAGAAACATAAACTTAGGATGGGAGTGAAGGGTGAGGGGGCCACGGATTGACAATAGGTTGACCATAATTTAGACTGCCACCACAGACCACGATCGTGGGGATTCGACGTTCGGAGAAACAGCAAAAGAAAAACTTCCACCGGGCGCCTGTTCCATGGGGGTGGAGAAAAGGAGACCATGCACGAGAACCATAATTGTTCTGAGTTGTGTACATGCTCACAAACACCCAAACGCACGAGCGCCTGCATAGACCACACACACACACACACACACACACACACACACATACACACACAAACACACACACACACACGGGGCAATGATACGAATATTATCGAACATTGTAGTTAAAGGGGGGTGGGGGGAGGAAAGGGGGGAGGGGGGGGGGGGGGGGGGGGGGGGGGGGCGAGAGGTGGGGGGGGGGGGGGTTGGGGGGATGAAGAAACGGATGAAGAAAGAGCGAGACAAACAGATAGACAGAGAGGA
>JADBJO010007411.1:47500-50000 GCA_016801955.1 Conus betulinus | reverse complement strand
ATCAGCCACAAAAGACATGAATGTTGACAGGTAAATAAGTAGTGTTCTATTGTATCTTTCTCTTTTTGGCAGAAATTACACAAACTACTGTCAGCAATGCCCATTATGCTTAAGACATTATTTGTCACCAGAATTCTATAGCATATTCTGGTTTGAAACCATTTTAATTTAACTTCTTTTATTTTCCTTTTTTTTTTTTTCAACACTGCTTCCCAATCAATCGGTGTATTATTGAATGTCTTTTCCCATCGCATGAAAGGCTTGATATTTAATATTTCAATTTTTTCTAGAAGCAATTCATAGTACACCTTTGATCCTCTTTGTACATTAACTATCGACTGTACGGCTTTACTCACTTCTTCGGTTGCATTATCTTGAATATGGATATTTCTACTCGTCTGATATTTTTTTTTTATTGATTGTATACAACTTGTGTATTCTAAAAAGTTTGTTTTCGTTCCGACTTTTTCGCTAAATGATCTGTAAGGCAGGAAATTGCCGTTTTCGTCCAGTAAATCCTTCACTAGATATATATTATTTTGTGTCCATTTCTTGTAACGAAAAAGTCCTGTTGGCAATCTTGAATTTTTCATTGTAGAATATGGGCTCTGATGCAAGTTCATGCCCTTCATTTAATTCTACTTGATTACAAAATTGACTATATGCGCCGAAAAATCTCTCCAGTAGTCGTTAGAACTAGTTTTACTAAAAAAAATCCGCGGTCCAAATTTATGAATTGATTCTAATTCTGGACATTGTGACGGCAACATTACCACCCATTTTGGTTTTTGGTTACTATTTTCCTTATCCACATTAGTTTCAATGCCTTTATACATTCTTCAATTTTTGGAATACCTATCCCCCCATTTTCAGTATTGTGCACTGAATATTTGCGTTTGATTTTGTCCATTTTATTTTCCCATACAAACTCAAAACAACTTTTCTGAATTCTCTTGATCTGAGTGTCTGGCGGATTTGAAAGAAGTATCCAAAGAAAGATAAGCTTTGAAATTCTTCGCATTCTTCTTCGCATTCTTCGCATTCTCTCTCTTCGCATTCTTCGCATTCTCTTCTTCTTCTTCTTCTTCTTCTTCTATCTTCTTCTTCTTCTTCTTCTTCGCATTCTTCTTCTTCTTATTCTTTGCATTCTTCTTATTCTTAGCATTATTCTCTTCTTTCTTCTTCTTCTTCTTCTTCTTCTTCGAATTTATTCGCATTCTTCTTCTTCGAATTCTCTTCGAATTATATTAGCATTATTTCTTCTTCGAATTCGTTTCGCAATTCTTCTTTATTCTTCTTATTAGCATTCTTCTTCGAATTCTTCTTCTTCGCATTCTTTTTCGCATTCTTCTTATTTATTCGCATTATTCTTATTATTCGAATTTTATTTCTTCTTCTTATTCTTATTATTATTATTCTTATTATTATTCTTCTTATTCTTTCTTAGAATTATTAGCATTCTTCTTCTTCTTCTTCTTCTTCTTATTATTCTTCTTCTTCGTATTATTATTCTTCTTCGTTTTCTTCTTCTTCTTCTTCTTCTTTGAATTATTCTTTGCATTATTCTTTGCATTCTTTCTTTGAATTATTATTATTCTTCTTCTTCTTCTTTATTCTTCTTCTTCTTCTTATTCTTTTATTATTATTCTTCTTCTTCTTATTCTTCTTCTTTTATTATTCTTCTTCTTCTTCTTCTTCTTATTCTTATTCTTCTTCTTCTTCTTCGTCTTCTCTTTTTTATTATTCTTCTTTCTATTCTTATTCTTATTCTTCTTCTTCTTATTCGTCTTCTTCTTATTCTTCTCTTTCTTCTTCTTCTTCTTCTTCTTAATTCTTTTTATTCTCTTCTTCGTCTTCTTTCTTTCTTCGCATTCTTCGTATTCTTCTTCTTCTTCTTCTTCTTCTTTCTTCTTTCTTCTTAGCATTATTCTTCTTCTTCTTATTCTTCTTCTTCGCATTCTTCTTCTTCGCATTCTTCGCATTCTTCTTCTTCTTCTTATTCTCTTCTTTCGCATTATTCTTCGCATTCTTCGCATTTTTTCTTCTTCTTATTCTTCTTCTTCTTCTTCTTCTTTCTTCGTTTTCTTCTTATTCTTCTTATTATTCTTCTTTGCATTCTTCTTGGAATTCTTCTTCTTCTTTGCATTATTCTTCTTCTTTGCATTCTTCTTCTTCTTCTTCTTTGAATTCTTCTTCTTCTTCTTCTTCTTCTTCTTCTTCTTCTTCTTCTTCTTCTTCTTTTCTTCTTCGCATTATTCGCATTCTTCGCATTCTTCGCATTCTTCTTCTTCGCATTCTTCTTCGCATTCTCTTCGCATTCTTCTTCTTCTTCTTCTTCTTCTTCTTCTTTCTTCTTCTTTCTTATTATTCTTCTTCGTTTCTTCTTCTTCGTATTCTTCTTCTTCTTCTTATTCTTCTCTGCATTCTTCTTCTCTTCTTCTTTGCATTCTTCTTCTTCTTCTTTCTTCTTCTTCTTCTTCTTCTTCTTCTTCTTCTTCTT
>JADBJO010007411.1:27500-42500 GCA_016801955.1 Conus betulinus | reverse complement strand
ATGGTATTATATTGCCTTGTACACGGTAGCGGTTGTGTTGTATTATATACATTGTTTGTTACGTACCCAAACATATGATTGAAAAAATCGTATTGCGTTAGACTGTATTGTATAAGTTGATCTCGAACTGTCTTGTCTTGTCTTGGCTTGTTTAGTTTTGTCTTTTGTCGTGTCTTGTCTTGTATTGCCTTGCCTTGCCTTGCCTTGTCTTCTTCTTCTTCTTCTTCTTCTTCCTAAAAGAATGGTTCACTCAAAAACGAGTAGGTCACCAGCGCGAACGTTGAAAAGTAAATAAAATAAATAAAGTGCGACTCAGCCTGTTGGCCCCTGGAGCAAAATTTGGCAACAAGGGGTCGCACACGATATTCAGAAAGTTAAAAGCAATGGCCAGGTTCAGGCCTAGGTAACCATAAAATATCTGGGGAAGTTAAAATAGAAAAAAACAGTCAATATGCAGATCTCAAGACTGTCGTATCAATTTGATTTTTAAATGAGACTGCATTTGTGGCAATCCTGATGGCACCTGGCAGTGAGTTCCACAGCCATACTGAACTAGGATAAAACGAATGTAAACGGCTGTCAATATTTGATGCAGGTATGGCATAAGATTGACCGCCACTCCTGGTGCTGCTTTTATTCAATACCAGTTGTTCCATTGGGATATCAATTAGTTTAGCTCTGCCTTTGAAGAAGGTATTAGGTTTGATAAAAGCTCTTCTCTCTTCTAAGGGTTTCCATCTCATTTCCTCATGTTCTTCCTAGTATTCCCTTTCTGTCTGATATGGTTCCCTGTTACGAACCGTGCTGCTCTCTTCTGAATCTTTTCGAGGGTATCAATGTCCTTTAGATTGTAAGGATCCCAAACTGAGCAACCATATTCCAGTACTGGTCTAACCAGTGTTTTGTAGCAGTCGTCCTTAACCTTTTGGGGGCAGTCATTGATATTCCTGTATAGGAAAGCTAAGATGTTGTTTGCTTTATTACATACTAAATTTAGGTTTTCTTATGGGAGCAAAAGTTACCCCACTTGTTTACTGTTTATTGTTTACTGTTCCCTGTCTCATTTCATTTCCAATTTCGTTTCGATTAATCGAGGTTATTTGTATTTGTTTCTGTCCATCTGTGTTTGTCTTTTGATCTCCCTTGCAATGTTGGGTGGATCCTCAAGCGTAGGCTCAAAGATTGTCCCCTACATTTTATACTATTTACATAATGCTTTAATTTTTCAGCAACTTTTTTCCTCACCACACTTTCGATTAGTTTCATTTACTACACTTCACTGGCTGCTTTGGGGTGCTATATGATTTTTTTTTGCACCCTTGGTAGTGAGAACACCACAGTATTATGGACTGGATGTGTCTCTATTTGACGCCAGGAGCGCGTACACAATCAACCGAGTCTTCTTGATGAGTTCCGATCCAGCGGACGAGAGACCTCGGAGCAGACCCTACAAATATATTTGCCTTCAAAAGGGACTAAGATGGTTCCCTTATGCAGCTAGTGAAAAGTTTTCATATCTGTAATATATTTCTAAATTTCATGTTCCCAGTTTCTCCATCTCCAACCTCCCACCCCCCTCCTTCAGTCCAAATCTTTGCCAAGACATTATTATGGAACCAGTTCAGTTGTTGGCCTGCGCTTGTTTTCCCCCTACTATTAGATTGTTCGTCTATGTGATTTGTCTGACATTAATCAAGTTTAAAAGGCTGTGTCAGTCTTAATAAAAGTTACTCTGTGTAAGGTTTTCTCATGTGAGCAGAGGAGAGCTTTTAGCTTGAAACAGATCTGTAGGTTTTTAATCCTTCGTTTTAAACCTGTTTAAATTGATATATATATGAGGAGAGAGAGAGAATTATGTAGGGGGGGGGGGGGGGGGGGGGGGGGCGGGCTTGCACGTGTGTGTGCGCGTGTGTGTGTGTGCTTGGTTGCGTGAAAAACAAACACACACACACAAACAAACAAACTCACGATGATCGTCCCAAGGGGAACAGACTGGGATTCAGAAAGAGGATGTCATCTGAGATTGAAGTTGGATAGGACAAGACCAGGTAATATCTATTATAAGGCAAGACAGGACGAGACAAGATAAGACGAGACGTGAGGAAACAAGCAAGAAACACCAGCCATGGATTGATACAAAAACTAAACGTTTGTTGAGAAGGAAACATGGTTCTTTAAGAAATTAAAACTACATCCTAATTCAGAAAGATTACTGATTAGGTATAAACATATTAAGAGAAGGTGTCAGAGAGAATGTAGGCTTGCTCACTCCAATTATGTTAATTCGATGATTTCAGAAGGTGATCATCAGAACAAGAAATTATGGTCTTACGTAAGGAGTAAGAGACAGGACAACATTGGGATTTCCAGACCTGAGAAATAACCAGAATAACCTAATACAGGACCCTGAAGGAAAAAGTAGATTTACTAAACAATCAATTTTGTTCAGTTTTCTCAAATCCCAAGCCTCTAATTAACGTTAGACTAAAGGATGGTGATAAACTCCCTGAAATGCAAAATATGAAAGTAAGCAAAGCAGGAGTATTTAAGTTACTGACTAACATCAATGAAAACAAAACTACTGGTCCTGATGGCATTCCTGGCAAGCTCTTAAAATTATGTGCCAATGAATTGACTGAGGTATGCCAACTACTTTTCCAAGCTTCACTGGACCAGGAGTAATACCTGATGAGTGGCGAGATGCTAGTAACTTAATCTTGAAACAGATCTGTAGGTTTTTAATCCTTCGTTTTAAACCTGTTTTTTAATTGTTATGTCGCTCCCTGTTTGGTTGAGCACTTTTAAAACTCTGAGTGGCCTTTTAATTCTAATTTTATATATATATATATATATATATATATATATATATATATATATATATATATATATATATGTACACACACACAAACAAGAAATATTCAATTGCAGTCATTGCAACACCAAGCTGCTCTGTAAGTTGCTGGAATGGAGCTCGGTTATTTATCCTTGGAATTTATTAGTTTATTGTAATTTAGTCCCTTGCAGATTCATTCCAAGAACTGGCTCTCAGCACTTGTGTCTTAAGAGGTTATCTTTTTTCTATGTTCTACTTTTCACAAGAAAATGTAGCTTGTTTTGCTCTTTCATGTTTTTTTTTTGCTTCTTATGTGGCACCTTTGGTTTTTTTTTTTTGAAAACTCAACAAACATACTACGTTATTTCACACCAGCCTTTTTCTGGGATAGCATTCTTCTTAAAAACCGGAAAGGCAGAGGAACCAAGTTATCAGTTTCCGCCGTTATTGAGAAGAAACAATCAGATTTCGTAAATACCGTTATTCGACAAAGAATTATATATTAGTGAGTTTTCTTCTCATTGTAGATTATCTCTCCATTCGAGATTTAAATACCGTTATTCGACAAAGAATTATATATTAGTGAGTTTTCTTCTCGTTGTAGATAGTCTCCCCATTCGAGATTGTCTCCCCATTGGAAACTCTAAGCTTGCAGAAGGTTCGTTTTTCAGAAACTTTATTACACCCATTCACCCCACTCAACCGCATACTGTTAGACAGAATTATCTAACACTGCAGATGTGAATGTTTGTGTCCCCATATTTCATAAATCTAAAACATTAGAGCACGGTTTGTTTTATATATATATATGTGTGTGTGTGTCATACAGTGCTCTTCGAGATTTAAAAAAGGTCGACCACCTGGAGAGCAACATCTGTTGAAAAAATGAGGTATCAAAATGTAGAAGCAAAAACATCTCTACAGACTTGTTTTAAAGGTTTCGCTCTCTTCAGGATTTTTTGGGGGGTGGGGGGGGCGCTATCGGTGTTATATAGCGTGCGGGTCAATTACATTCATTGCACGTGCTATCTGTGGTTCTCGGGTTGCTTGCTGTGGTCTGTTCAGGGGCATTCGCTGACAAAAATTTCGATTTATGCCTGCAGTTATTTTACTGTTTCTACTTTTGTATTCAAAACTTGTTAAATAGGGTTTTACATAGTATTAACCATTTTAGTGTGGAACATATGTTGCATTTAAAAAAAAAATATATTGTTGTACGGTGTTGAGCAACACGTGGGTGTGTGTATATGCGTGCGTGTGTGTGAAGTCACGTCAAGAACACTTTATTATCTCCAAAGAGAAATTAAGAGTGGCCGTAAAATCATGTCTATGGATCTATATATCACAAATCATACCCACCCACCCACCCACACGCTCTCACACACACACACAGAGAATTACACACACACACACACACACACACACACAAAATATACAAACAACCTTCCCGAACCGGATATCATCGAAAGTTCAGTTAGGATTCAGAAGTTTGATGGAACTGGGAACGAATCTGACAATGATAATAATAACAACAACAACAACAACAACGACAGTATCACACAACAACAATAAGTATGATGATAACAACAACAGCAACAACAACAAAAATCATCATCATCATCATAGTCATCATCATCATCATCATAATCACCATCACCATCATCATCATCACCATCATCGTCCCCATCATCATCATCATCATCATCACCACCACCATCATCAACATCATCATCATTTTTTTTGTCTGGAATGGGTGATCAAGATGCCAAAAGATTAAAACAACAACAACAAACCAACAAGCAAAAGAAAATCACTGACACACAAAAACGAAATAACAGAAAAATGAAATAACCATACAACATTTGTTATCAGTTATAGTAACGTCTGTTGCTTGCAAAGTACCTTTTTAATCATGTATTTTTTCCGTGTAATGTCCTGTTTGAAAGTAGGTTTCTTTTTACAAATAGAAACAACACAAGCAAAAATAAATAAATAAATAAAAAAAATAAAATTATATTAAATTAATAAAAAATAAACAGGAGAGCGAGATTCAGAAGACATTTGACGTGTATATGCCTGTGAGACTGTGTAGCTCTTTACACAGAAAGCATGCGTAGTACGCGCCGGCGTGCTCAGGTCATATGTGAGATGACTTCACCCGGCAGCTGAGCAGTGGTCACCACCACTCGTCTGTGTGTTGACTATTATTTACACGAGGCGCTACTTAAGAGTCAGAAACGCTGCTGAAGACATTCGAATCTTAAAAACGAGGGAGGGAGGAGTATTGGGGGGGGGGGGGGGGGGGGGGAGGAGGAGGGGGGGGGGGGAGTTTGAGAGAGAGGAGGTGGGACGTGGGGGGGGAGGGGGAGGGTATTGGTCCGGTGACCCATTGATAATAAAATAGCCCATCCGGGTCCTCTGGGGGCCTGTCCCCCCCCCCTCCATCCTCTTCCCTCCCCCCCCCCCCCCCCCCCCCCTCCCCATCAACGTGTATGTAACAGATGGTGCGACGCGAGGAGACATCATCCCCCCATATTCAAGAGTTCTGCTGTTGTTTTGCACAGAGCTTCCATTACATCTTGATCACACAACACTGACCTCAGCAGCAACAGCAGCAGCCAAGGTTAGGTCTGAGGTTCTTCTTCATTCTCTTTGTCTGTCTGTCTGTCTGTGACTCTGTGTCTGTCTGAGTCTGTCTGTCTCTGTTCTGTCCTCCGTTTCTCTAACTTGTTTCTCTTCTCTTTTCATCCCTTTCTCTAACTGTTTCTCCTTCTTTTCTCTCCACATTCCCCCCCCCCCTCTCTCTCTCTCTCTCTTCACACACACAGCCTCTGTCTCTTCTTTTTTTTTCTCTCCCTTGTTCATTCATTCTCGATTCATCGATTCATTCGTTCGTAGTTTCGTTGGTACATTCTTTTTATTCATTTATTTTCTCCTCTCTCATACGATCTCTCTCTCTCTCTCTCTCTCTCCATCTCTCTCTCTCTCTCTCTCTTACACATACACACCCTCTCTCTCTCTCTCGCTCTTACACATACACACCTCTCTCTCTCTCTCTGTCTCGCTCTTACCCACCTCACACACTCTCTCTCTCTCTCTCTCCTCTCTCCCTCTCCTCTCTCCTCTCTCCTCTCTCTCTCTCTCTCTCAGTTTTTTTGTCTGTAGCGCGTCCGTCCGTTCAACTATTCAATGTCACCCACCGTTTCTGGATCACTGTGAATGATTTGATGCTTGTGACGTGACCGTTTTGTCGACCATATTGCTTTTTATTTTTTCTTCAGTGGCGTTGAATTGCGTGCGTTCTTAGCCTGTCCATATGTTCACTGACTTTGGGACATGACGTCTTCGTTCCGCTGTCGTTTCTGTTGTTGTTGCTGTTGTTGTTGTTGTTGTTGTTGTTTGTCAGGACTTGCCGCTGATACCTTCTTTTCAATCAATGAATCAGTCAATTGATGAATTAATCAATTTTCTTTGTTGTTTGTTTGCTTGTTTATTACCCATATATTTATCTTAATCTAAACATTTCGTACAATCAGAAAATACCTGCTACAAATGATTGTTTGCCCGCAAACAGGAGAACAAATCAATCAATCAATCAATCAGTCAGTCAATTGATTAAATAATTACTCATTTATTTATCTCAATCTAAGTATTTCGTCCTACAGAAAAATACTCCCTACAAATCATTTTTTTTTGCCCCCAAACAGGAGAACCTGACAAATCTGGAGTCCTTTTGTTCTAACCTGTGTTCCTGTTGTTGATAAAGTTGTTATCCATCTGTTATTGATTTGCACTTGGAAGGAGCTATTTCTTTCCCTTTTAAATGTTATAGAATTTGTTGTTGTTGTTGTTGTTATTTGTTCACATTTCATGAGAAATATTTCTGTGTCCTTTTTTGGTTAGATCTGCCTGTTTCTTTGCCTATTTTGTGGCAAACAGTAGACTTGTCTGTAAATCCCTTGAATGCAGATGTGATTATGGAACCAATCAGACATACCTGTAGAAGTGCCTCTGTTTCCTTTTATTCTATGTTCTGTTCTTATTCATGTTGGTTTCTTCTTTCATTTATGTAAACGCCTATTTCAATTCTGTGATTTTTTGTTGTTGTTGTTATTTGCTTATATATCTATTCATTCATATGTTCATTCATTTTTTTTTTTTTATAATTTATTTATCTATTTATTCATTCATTTGTTTATTGATTCATTCATCTACGTATCTAGTCATCCGTGCTTCTGGTGCCGAAGCCAGTCGGTGGAACTTGCAAAATCTTTTTCTTTTTTTTTCGTCATCATATTCTTTATCATTGTTATTAATGTTAACACTGTAATTATTTTCATTATTGTCACCATCATTGTCATCATTATCATTATTACTTTTATCATTATATTATTTTCATCATTATTATCATTATTGTTCTTATTGTTCTTGATCAGTCTTACTATTATTGTTATTAATATCCATGTTATTATTATCGCTATCAATATTGTTATTTTATCATTATTATCATTATGAATATTATTACTATTATTATCATTATTATTGGTAGTGGTTAGCGTTGTTCTTGTTCTTGTTTTTTTTTCCCCATCATTATGATTATTACCATTACTGGTAGTGGTGGTGGTGTTATTATCACAATTATTATTGTTATTGTTATTATTGTTTTTATTATTATCGTTATCATTTTCATTATCATTATATTTTATTACTTTTTTCATGATCATTTAATTTTTTTTAATCAATCTGTTTGAAAAGGAGAGAAAACGTTTTTCTCACTTTGATAAAGTTGACACGGTCGAGTTCATGAACCTTGTCAATAATTCTTTGAAAAGTATGCGGACCTTCACGAAAAGTTTTATGGACCAGTCAAAAAATCCGGCAGTGTTATTCTTATCATCATTATTGCTATCCTTATCATAATCATTATCATTGTTATTATGATATTTATTATTATCATTATTATTATTGTTGTGTTTATTATAATTATTATCATCATCATCATCATTATCATTATTATTATATTATCATACCATCTTCGTCATCTTTAGCGTGATTATTTTTACTGTTGTTATCATTACCATATCATTATATACTTTCATGTTCTTGCGCGCGTTACATCTATGAGACAGGTGAGTGAGTGATTAGCAGCCAGAGTGGTGCCAGCCTTCTCAGCTGCATATGTAGGACAGAGGCGCCTTTAGTGGATTTTTTTTTTTCTTTCTTTCTTTCTTTATAGACCCACCCTACTGATATCCTTTCCTGTGGGAAGCAAAATACTGAACATGAATTTTTACGGATTGAAAGGAAATTTCACACGAAGTAGGGAAGAGTAAACAGGGACTAACAAAGAAAGTAGGGCAGCTCTTGTTGCTATGATTAAAAAAAACAAAAAAAGCCAAGGCTATCATTCCAATCGAATGCTGCTTATGACAGCGAGTTGCCAAGCAGAGAACTGAGCACGCAGAGCACACAGAACAAACAGATACTTTCGTTGCACGGGCATTTGACGACTTCAAGCCACGAGACCCTGTTCTTCAGTTGTCTCATCTTAGTTGTTACGTCATTGATCCATCAGCTTCAAATCACGCGTAGTGTGGTCTCAAAACTCAGCGGATGTGGTGTAGCGTATATGGACAGTGACGCCTCCTTGATGAAACTGAAACTGACACTGAAACTAACGACTTATAACCCTGACCCTCTAATTTTTCTTTTTTTTTTTTTTTTTTTTTTTTTTGTGCGTTGTTCGCCCTGATATCGTGATCATCATTGTCAAGACTTTGTAGTTAATACTGAAGAAAACAAAAACAAACAAACAAACAAACAAAAAGCAAAAAATTCTCTGCTGCTCTCGTAAATCGATTACAAAAAAAAAAAAAAAAACCCTCAAAGAAATAAAAAAAATAAAGAAAAAGCAAGAGAGAGGCAACATTTACAAAGAGAGGGGGTTAGTTACCGCCAGGGACATAGACAAAGTACAGGACAAGACACAACGCTTTTCGACCTCTTGGGTCTTCTTCAGGCAAAAACAAATAACGTTTTGGACAGTGGAAAAAAACGGAGAACGAGAAACCATTACCTTCTCATATTTGGGGCACGATCAAAATGGCCGCCGGACAGAAACGAGGCCACCCAGGAGGGGACCATGGGATCCGAAATAGTGAAGGAGGGTCGGGGAAGGGTGTTGGCGGGGGGCTTGGGGGGGGAGGGGGGGGGGGATGGAAGGTAAAACGATGGGGATTTAGCTTGTTTTGTAGAATGGTGTGTGATATAATTATTAATAACGGTAGTGATTAGGGTGGATTGAGAATACTGCTAAGTGGGGCCAAAAAAAAAAATAATAACAATAAAAAATAAAAACAAATACACAGATAAATAAATATATAAACAAATAATTAAAAAAAAAAAAAAACATAAATGACCAAACGTTATTGAGTGGCGATTGGGATGACAGTAGTTATGTGTCGTTAGTTGTACGGGGATGTGGGTAAGGCTAATAATGATTGGAAGCGAATGAACATGATCAATGGATGATAAGGTATCGTTGGGGAAAACATGGGGAGGGGGCATTGGCGGAGGAGGAGGAGGAGGAGGAGGAGGAGAGGAGGAGAGAGAGAGAGAGAGAGAGAGAGAGAGAGAGAGAGAGAGAGAGAGAGAGAGAGAGAGAGAGAGAGAGAGAGAGAGAGAGAGAGAGAGAGAGAGAGAGCTTGTGTCTTTTCACCCACGCATACGTGTGTGTTGGGTGGCGCTGGGGAAATGCAAATGGTGTTGAAAAAGCAAACAATACTGTGGGATGGCGTTCATTACAGCAAGCGGAATAATGTGTTGGCATTCATATGATCGTGTTGGTTGAGAAGAGATCAAAATGATCAATGAGAAACGGGGTATCATGTGTTAGAAAAACACACACACGCACGCGCGCACACACACACGCGCGCGCGCGCGCGCGCGCACACACACACATACACATACACACACACACACACGCGCGCGCGCGCGCGCGCGCACGCACGCGCGCACACACACACACACACACACACCACACACACACACACACACACACACACACACACACACATCTGACAGATGATCATTTGAGAACAGTGCTATTGGATATAATTATTGTTATAAGTGGAAGAATGCGGTGGCATTTGTACAATAAAGCCTGTTGGGGGAATAAAGGAAATGGTCAATGACTGATGGATGATGATCATTGTCATAACTGAGATGAAAGTACTGTGGGATGCTGACCATTGCCATAGGTAAAATGATGTGGTGGCATTAGTATAATAATGCTGGTTGCTTATGTCCAGTTTGGGGCACATCTCTCCTCTATTACAAAGACGAAGGTGGGACAATTTCAGAAAACCGGAATATTTTCGCGCAAAACTTCATCCTTTCGTCTTAGAATTGTGTTGATGTCCGTATTTCTTCTGCTACGTGAACAGTCTCGATTGACGAAAAGGGAAACACCTTTTCTCTGTTACACCTAAACTGAAGGCGACACAACAAATCATGTTGATTGCAGTACTAGCTGTCTTGAAGCGCTGGGTCAGAATTGTCATGTCATTCTGAACTGTTGTTAAAATTCACACGATAAAACTTTTCATCGCCAAATGGCTGTTGGGGTGGTGAATTATTTGTGGTTCACTGTGTTTGGCACAGGGCATTGAGGAAGGCCGAGTCCGCCTTTTTTTCTCCTTCAGCCACTTTGCCTTTCCCTGACTTGAGTCAGGTACCCATTAACTGCTGGGTGGACATCGGTGATCTTTGTTCTTTCCTGACTGGGGTCAGGTACCCATTAACTGCTGGGTGGACATCGGTGATCTGTGTTCTTTTCCTGACTGGGGTCAGGTACCCATTAACTGCTGGGTGGACATCGGTGGTTTTCATGCCGTTCAAAAATACAACCCCGAGAGTAGTTTGAATTCACAACTGTCAGTTCAGCAGTCCAATACTCAAGCCATTTGGTTAAGGGCCCCGTCTGTTGTACATCCCGTTCTCCCCCCTCCCCCCCCCCCCCCCCCATCCCACCCTATCCCTCCATCCCGCGCGAGGAAAACGTACACATCATACTGAGTACCAGCTGTCACCTCCAAATCAACAGTAGTGAATGTTCAAGATAATTTGCGGCCTACACATGTACCATAGCTTCATATCCCCTCCCCCCCCCCCCTCTCTCTCTCTCTCTCTTCCTCCATCAAGATATTTCACAAAGAAAAGTGCGTGTACGCGTGCGCGCGCGCGCGCGCGCGCGCACACACACACACACACACACACACACACACACACACACACACACACACACACACACACACACACACACACACACACACCACACACACACACACACACACACACACACACACACACACACTCACACATACACACACTCACACACACACACACACACACACACACACACACACACACACACACACACACACACACACACACACAGAGCTGGGATGCCCTTCACAATGCTATATGCAGAGTAATTAGATAATGACATATAAATCGAAAGACACGTGGATGGAGACTAAGGGCTAACTGGAGGATGTAGGGATAGGATTTTGGAGTGGTGGCTAGAGGCGCTGCGACAGACAGACAGAGAGACAGACAGAGAGACAGACAGAAAGACAGACAGACAGAGACAGAGACATAGAGAGATTCTACCGACATGTCATTGAATAAAGAGAAATAACCATCATTTTCTCGAGGACTTTTTAATGTGATCATGATTTCCAGACCTTTTTTTTTTTTTTTTTTTTTTTTTTGCATGGATGTAGACTCTAACAGTCTTTGCTTATGTGGAGAGAAAAAAAAATCACTGAATTATACCTAGGACGCAAATAGTTGAGATTAAAAAGTTATTGCCGTCAGACGTTGTTTTTTTTGCTGTTGTTTTTTTTTTTTTTTTTTTTGGGGGGGGGGGGGGGGGGGGGGGGGGGGGGGGGGGGGGGGGGGGGGGGGGGGGGGGGGGGGGGGGGGGGGGGGGGGGGGGGGGGGGGGGCGGAATAGCTCAGTTGGTAGAGCGCCGGACTCGTGATCTGGGGTTGCAGGTTCGAATTTCGGTACAGGGGGATTTTTCCCCTGGAGTTAACATTGGTTCTGACTCCGTTTCCCCACACAGTCCTTCGAATGAAACTATAAAACCGAGGTTCCGTGTGTGAACGCACGTATAACATCTTGCACACACATAAAATCCCATCACTAACTTTCGGAAGAGAAGGCCAGTTTGGTCGTTGGTATGGATGACACATTACACATAGCATGCACCTTCCCCGAGGATGGAGTATGGCTGCCTTAATGGCGGAATAAAAAAAAAATGGTCATACACACAAAACTCCACTGCCTGTCTATACAGGCAGTGTCCGCAGGAGTATCAGCCTGCGTACGCAGAAAGAGAGAAAGAAAGAAAAAGAAAATATACCTAGGACCGAAATAGTTGAGATTAAAAAAAGTTATTGCCGTCAGACGTTTTTGTTTGTTCCTTTGTTTTTTTTTTCTTTTATGCAGTTCAGCAAGATATATTAACCGTTAAGCGAGCTCTACGCAGTTCGTCAACGACCATTCTAAGTCTGTTGAACTAATTTTTACATACAGTTAGTGACCTGTATTGCTGCGTCTGTTGTTTTCACTCCTTGTCGGCTTGTTGGCACTTGCATCTGCAAATGGAAGATGCAGGAAGGAGAGATTGAGGAGGATTCGGGGTGGAGAGGGGGTGGAGGATGGGTGGGGGTGGGGGTGCGGTTTAGGAGATCGGAGTGACCTTCGGGGGGGGGGGGGGGGGGGGGGGTGGGGAGGGGGTTGGTTTAAAAGAGATGGGTTGGTGGGTTTAGATTGAACTTTCCCCTTAAAATTGAAAGCTGGTGATATTTGAAGATGTGAGATGATGTCATCCGTAATATGACGGAGTATGTGCTACAGTTTGTAGAATTGTAAATGTCATACTCAAGAATAGAGGTAAATTAAATGACAAGTTAATGAATAGATAAATGGACAAGTCAATAAATCAGTTCGTCCATAGACAAGAGATAAACGAAGAAAATAAGTATATATATAAAATAAAGGAAGAAAATGAGATGTATACTGAGTGGATACAATGCTATTCCTTCCCTTCCTCCTCCCTCACCCGTGCACCATCTCCCCCACAACACAAAATAAAACCGCATAGATAGATAGATAGATAGATAGATAGACAGATAGACAGATAGATAGATAGATAGATAGACAGATAGACAGATAGATAGATGGATAGATAGAGATATATATATATAGATAGATAGACAGATAGATAGACAGATAGATAGACACAGATAGATAGATAGATAGATCGAAAGTTAGATGGATGGATGGATAGATATATAGGTAAATAGATAGATAGATATATGGCTGGATAGATAGATAGACTGATGTATATATGGATAGATAGATAGGTGGATAGATAGACAGATAGATAGATGGATAGATAGATATAGATATTAGATACAAATATGGCTAGACAGATAGATAGATGAAAAGATAGATAGATAGATGTATAGATGGATAAATGGATAGATAGAGAGAGAGACAGATGGATAGATAGATAGATAGATGGATGGACGGACAGATAGATAGATAGATCAAGAGATAGATAGGTACATAGATAGATGGATAGATAGATAGATGGATGGTTGCATAGATAGATAGATAAATAGATCGGTAGGTAGATGGATGGATAGATACCTAGATAGATATATAGCTGGATAGATATATAAAAAGATAGATAGATAGATAGATTGGTCTATCGTTAGATAGATAGATAGATAGATAGATAGATAGATAGATATGTACACACACACACACACACACACACACACACACGCGCACATACATATAAGATAGATAGATAGATAGATAGATAGATAGATAGATAGATAGATAGATACTCTCCCAGGTTAAAACACCGAACCCTAGGAAGTGAACGTGTGGGCAGTCGGGGAGGTGGGTGGGGGATTGTAAATAGTTTGTACATGACCCCTAAGACGGGGGAGTGATGGGCTCCGTTCTGTTCCCAGCCCACCCTCTTCTGTGTCAGCGAGTGTCACTCAGTGTGATCTGCGCAAGCCAGCAGTCTGTACCGGCTGTGACTCAGTACACTCTATAAAAATCGACAGATGGACGATGTGAAAAATGAAGACGAAACGAGGGGAGGGGGGGGGGGGGGGGGGGGGGGGGGGGGGGGGGGGGGGGGGGGGGGGGGGGGGGGGGGGGGGGGGGGGGGGGGGGGGGGGGGGGGGGGGGGGGGGGGGGGGGGGGGGGGGGGGGGGGGGGGGGGGGGGGGGGGGGGGGGATTTTTCCCTCGGAGTTAACATTAGTTCTGACTCCATTTCCCCATACAATCCTTCGAATGAGACTATAAACCGAGGATCCGTGTGTGAACGCACGCACATTTTGCACACACGTAAAATCCCATCACCAACTTTCGGAAAGAGAAGGCCAGTTTGGCTGTTGGTATGGATGACACGTTACACACATAGCATGCACCTTCCCCGAAGATGGAGTATGGCTGCCTTAATGGCGGGGTAAAAAAAAACGGTCATACACACAAAACCCCACTCCCTTGTTGGATAGATGGGATTAATACTTGCCTGTCCATACAGGGAGTGTCCGCAGGAGTATCAGCCTGCATACGCAGAAGAAGAAGAAGAAGAAGAAGAAGAAGAAGAAGAAAAGAAGAAGTGTCGTTATTTGTTTTCTTCAGTTGGTGCGGGTTTGTAATAGCTGATATGTCACAAAACGTTTGGTATACCTGGAGATGTACTTTATACCGTGACGACCAATTGCACATTAATGATTTCACTCGCTTTGACTGGTTCATGCAAGCTAGGAAAAAAAAAAAAAAAGATGCAAAGCATATAAACGTGCTCCCAGTAAGTAGTAGTACAAAAAAAAAATAGATATATATATATAAGTCACGATAGCACTTCTCTCCCCTTTTGTGGTGGAGAAATTTTGTATATAAAGAAAATTTTAGAAAAAAAAAAAAAAAAAAAAACACTGCTCTCCCCCGTGGGGAAATGAACCCAGATCCCCCGCGCGACAGGCAGGGACACTGTCCACTATACTACCGAGGCGCAAGCAAACTTTGGTTACACTTAAGATTATAAACTGTTATTGCTTAAACT
>JADBJO010007411.1:15000-17500 GCA_016801955.1 Conus betulinus | reverse complement strand
CTAAATGTTGTTTATCTTGCGTGAAGAAGATCTAACAGGTCGAAACGCGCCCGTGTTTTGCTTTCATTTTGTTTGCCCCCCCCTCTCTCCCCCCCCCCCCCCCCCCCCCCCCCCCCCCCCCCCCCCCCCCCCCCCACCGTTTTTTTTATTTAGCGGATTCACTAAAGAATACTTCTTAAAATTTGTTTTCAATGCTGCTTGCAGTCACCTTAGTTTGAAACCAACTTTACCAAGACCGACCACTCTACCACGCCAGCACCTCACTCAGGTTGTGTCCCCTTTGTGGGTCCTTTGCAGATGTCGTCCGCGCTACGACTGGGCGTGGTCCTGCTGCTGCTCTCCGCGGCCGTCGTGTGCGTCGAGAACAAAGAGTTCAAGGACATCATCCCCAACAACGATTACAACAACAAAGTCAAGAAGGAAGCAGATAGGCACACCACCACCACCACCACCAACAAACAACAACAACAACGACAACAACGAAGTCAAGAAGGAAGCAGATAGGTACCACCACCACCACCACCAACAACAACACAACAACGACACAACAACGAAGTCAAGAAGGAAGCAGATAGGTACACCACCACCACCACCACCACCAACAACAACAACGACAACAACGAATTCAAGAAGGAGGCAGATAGGTACACCACCCACCACCACCAACAACAACAACGACAACAACGAATTCAAGAAGGAGGCAGATAGGTACACCCACCACCACCACCACGAACAACAACAACGACAACAACGAAGTCAAGAAGGAAGCAGATAGGTACACCACCACCACCACCAACAACAACAATGACAACAACGAATTCAAGAAGGAAGCAGATAGGTACACCACCACACCACCACCAACAACAACAACAACGACAACAACGAAGTCAAGAAGGAAGCAGATAGGTACACCCCACCACCACCAACAACAACAACGGCAACAACGAACGAAAAAGAAGGAGGAGGGTCAGGAAACGGAAGAGAAGCGTCAAGCCATGGTCATGGGCAACCCATACTTCAATCAGAACTATTTCTCGCCGTGGTCTTTCATGCACGGCATGTACCCGGGGTATGGCTATCAGAACGGTCTTCTCTCCCCAAACATGAACGGCATGTACCCGGGGTATGGCTATCAGAACGGTCTTCTCTCCCCAAACATGAACGGCATGTTCCCGGGTATGGCTATCAGAACGGTCTTCTCTCCCCAAACATGAACGGCATGTTCCCGGGGT
Source organism: Conus betulinus (assembly GCA_016801955.1). NCBI lineage: Eukaryota > Metazoa > Mollusca > Gastropoda > Neogastropoda > Conidae > Conus > Conus betulinus. Next base: position 16,268 of record JADBJO010007411.1, on the reverse strand, counting down.
ATGGCTATCAGAACGGTCTTCTCTCCCCAAACATGAACGGCATGTTCCCGGGGTATGGTTATCAGAACGGTCTTCTCTCCCCCAAACATGTACGGCATGTTCCGGGGTATAGCTATCAGAACGGTCTTCTCTCCCCAAACATGAACGGCATGTTCCCGGGGTATGGTTATCAGAACGGTCTTCTCTCCCCAAACATGAACGGCATGTACCCGGGGTATGGCTATCAGAACGGTCTTCTCTCCCCAACATGAACGGCATGTTCCCGGGTATGGTTATCAGAACGGTCTTCTCTCCCCAAACATGTACGGCATGTTCCCGGGGTATAGCTATCAGAACGGTCTTCTCTCCCCAAACATGAACGGCATGTACCCGGGGTATGGTTATCAGAACGGTCTTCTCTCCCCAAACATGTACGGCATGCACCCGGGGTATGGCTATCAGAACGGTCTTCTCTCCCCAAACATGAACGGCATGTTCCCGGGGTATGGCTATCAGAACGGTCTTCTCTCCCCAAACATGAACGGCATGTTCCCGGGGTATGGTTATCAGAACGGTCTTCTCTCCCCAAACATGTACGGCATGTTCCCGGGGTATGGCTATCAGAACGGTCTTCTCTCCCCAAACATGTACGGCATGCACCAGGGGTATGGTTATCAGAACGGTCTTTTTTCTCCCCATTCATGAATGCATGTACCCGGGGCATGGCTACCCGAACGGTCTTCTCTACCCCTCCTCTATGGATACGGCTTTTCCTAGGTACCTCGTCCCCGCCAATGGCACCTATCCATGGAGCTTCTTCCATGGCGGCTATGCTGGAGCTTACCCCATGTACCCGTACTCGCCTGCTTACCTCGCTAATCCCATGATGTATTCCGGTACCCCTCTGCCGGTGGCTATCCGGGTTACCCCATGCAAGGTATGTTCGCTGGGTACCCAGGGTATGGCTATCCGAACGGTCATGTTTCGCCATTCATGAACGGCATGTACTCAGGGTATGGCTACCCGAACGGTCTTTTTCTCCCCCATTCATGAACGGCATGTACCCGAGGTATGGCTACCCGAACGGTCTTCTCTACCCCCTCCTCTATGGATACGGCTTTTCCTAGGTACCTCGTCCCCGCAACGGCACCTATCCATGGGGCTTCTTCCATGGCGGCTATGCTGGAGCTTACCCCCATGTACCCGTACTCGCCTGCCTACCTCGCTAATCCCATGATGTATTCCGGGTACCCCTCTGCCGGTGGCTATCCGGGTTTACCCCATGCAAG
>JADBJO010007411.1:0-2500 GCA_016801955.1 Conus betulinus | reverse complement strand
GAAATGTACCATCTTGACAGAAATGGTTCGATTTTTACTCACTATTTGCCATTCAAATGTCTGTAAATTAGATAACGTTTACCGATGAATATCAGCCAAATTCTAGTACATTCAGATTCTAAACTGGCCCTTGAATTATTTCTGTTCGAAAATTCAAAAATCCTGTTTGGAGATAATAACAGAGACAAATCATATCATACATTTCCCCCCCCCCCCCCCCCCCCCCCCTAAAATAGGCATGACAGTAGTAGCCTTTTTATTGGGTTCCAGCTTATTGTGGAATTTCAGCCAATGAGAGAGTCGATCAGGCTGCAAGAGTAACAGCCGGAATTGTCCAAAGCTCAGTTCCAGTCCACGTGTCACTCCTTAAGATTTAAAGAGAATGCTCACCTTTTTGTGAACAGGGCACCAGAAAAAAGGTTTTAAAAACACTCTTTATGAACTCAGCAGACATTCAGTATCATCTCAGCTATATCGTTAAATTCGGTGCTTTAAGTTCATCCGAAAACCTTGTCAAACGCTTACTTTGTTCCCTGTCTTGAGAGATCAGAAGTTCTGATGCACAAAATGCGCATAAATAATCTCCATACAGAACTTGTATTTAAAAACAACTTGCATCTATGTGTGGGGAGAGAAGCAAACTGTGTCAGCCTTCTGTACATCCATTTGTCCAAGAGCATGGGAACTGCTTCACACGTCTGGCTTTTCTAGTTGATCTGAGGGATCTACTCTGTTATCTCTCCAGTGTGTTGAATGACTATTCGGGGTTTGGAGTTGGGGCTGACTGCAGACTGAAGATAAACGTTGCCACGTTGCCACACGAAGAAACAAACTGATCATGAAACAAACGCAACGCGTTTCGACCGATTGGGTCTTCTTCAGGCAGGTCAAAAAACATTCAAGACAATGAAAACAAAGGAGGAACAGACTGGCATTTTACCTCTTCGATCTGGGCGAAAAATTTGGTCTTCGGTAAACAAACAAACAAACAAAAAACACAAAAGGAACGTAGGTTGAGAGGAAGAAGGTACGGTATGAAAGATAGCATCAACAACTACAATTATCATAACAACCAGAACAATAATAGGAACAACAACGACAACAACCACACAACAATGATAACAACAACAACAACAATAATAATAATAATAATAATAATGATGATGATGATGATGATGATGATGATGATGATGATAGTAGCAATAATAATAATGATGATAAACATAATGATGATAATGATAACACTACAATGGTAATGTAATTGTATGAAATAATAACAACATAACAACAATGATTATGGCTATCATAGCAATAGTATCGGGAGAAGAAGAAAATAGGGAAATACGAGACGATTTGTTAAAAACAATGTGGAATGGTAGCAATGATGACCATGATGACCATAATAATTATTGGCATCATTATCATTTGTTTACACTAGTAGTAGTAGTAGTAGTAGTAGTAGTAGGTAGTAGTAGTAGTAGTAGTGTGGTGATTATTATTATTATTATTATTCTCACTCCTCTTCTTCTTCTTCCTTCTTCTTCTTCTTGCTGTTCTTGATGCTGTTGTGCTGCTAATGATGATGATCTTGTTGTAGTTTTATATCGTTTTTTGCTCTTGAAGGAGTGGTCATTTCTATGCTCAGTTTGTTGTTCACAGTCCAGAAGGTATTCCTCTTTGACGGTTTCATCGGCGGCCCTAGGGAGGGTGTTGGAGTAGCTCACCCTCCCACCATGCGTTATCTGTATTCTATGCCTTTGGACAGTCCACTCCCATACCTGCAGGATTTGGCAGCCCCCCAGGGAGACAAGAGGCACGCAAGCACACACAGGACACGCACGGAGGGACGCACACACAGGGCACGAGACCAACAGAGAGGCTAAGAACACGCGCAGGACACGAAAACAAAGTAGGGCGCAGAAGACACGGACGGGACACGACCGGGGCGATCACACAAAGACGAAGGGCAGGGCGGCGGGCAGAATGAATCAAGAGCACGTAGAGCATCACAGAAGGCACAAACCACGGCGGAGCCCCCCAGCCCCCCCAGGAAGCCAGGAGGCAGGGGGTAAGAACGAACCAAGACACAAAGACCCACGGGCCGAGAAACACAGACCCGCGCCCGCGCGCGCGCGGGGCGCGCGCAACACCACCACGCAACACACACACTACACAGCCCACCACCAACACACACACACCACACACACAACACACACACAAACGGCACGAACGGCAGCGAACGGGAAGAGGGCGCGGAGACACCCACATCACTCACACACACACACACACATCACACACACACGGCAGGCACACACACAACAACACACAACACACACACACTACACACCACCACCAAAACACACACACACACACACACAAAAAACACGACAAGAACACCACAACACACACAAAAATGCACCTACGCAGCTAGCACACACCCACACACACACACACCACACCCACACCACACCACACACACACACACAACACACACAGATTC
>JADBJO010007410.1:102500-113476 GCA_016801955.1 Conus betulinus | reverse complement strand
AAACATGATTAGACCCAGACAGATTGTTATCGACAGTGAGACCAAGTAACTTATGTGAATCAATTTCTTCTATAATCTGATCGTAGAAATACAATGGAGGTGATCTAGTTTTCATGTTTTGTCGTTTTTGCCTTGTTGATATCAACATAAATTTGGATTTCATAGGATGGAGAGCCATGTGATTTTGTTTGGACCACTCAGTAAGATTATTTATATCCTTTTGAAGAGCACAGCAGAAAGTGGATTTAACAGAGGCTTTAAAAACTGACTGTTTTCTGTTGGTCAAAAAAGAGGATAATAGATCAAGAGATTTTCTGGATAGACCGTAAAATGCAAGTTTTTTTTACAAGAAGATTATGGTCAATAATGTCAAAGGCTTTTGCAAAGTCGACAAAAAGTACACCTGTAAATAGATTACAATTAATGTTTGAAAGCCAATGTTCAACTAGTTGGTTAGTGCTGTATGACAGGAATGGTTTTTTTTAAAAAACCACTTTGGTTTGGATGAAATAGATCATACTTAGTAAAGTGTAACTGAAGATTGCGTTTAAGATGTTTATCCAGAGGTTTAGACAAAGTAGATAAAATCGATATTGGTCGATAATTTGAACAATCAGTCGGGTCACCGGATTTATAAACTGGTAATACTTTGGCTACCTTAAAAGCTTGTGGGTAGTAACACTTTTCGAGAGAGAGAGAGAGAGAGAGAGAGAGAGAGAGAGAGAGAGAGAGAGAGAGAGAGAGAGAGAGAGAGAGAGAGAGAGAGAGAGAGAGAGAGATAATCTTTCTCCCCCAGAGAGAGGAGAGAGAGATCATAATCTTTCTCCCCCACACCTCGTCTTCTTCTTCTTCTTCTGCTTGAACTGTTCATACACACTACCCAAGACTATAATTATACACTTAGTGACAATACATCAATACGCATAAATACGGAGAGAGAGAGAGAGAGAGAGAGAGAGAGAGAGAGAGAGAGAGAGAGAGAGAGAGAGAGAGAGAGAGAGAGAGAGAGATCATATTTCAATTTTTCTTCTAAACATTACAATAAAATTTGAATAACAAGCAACAATACATGATTATTATCATCATTAGGACATCAATCAGTTAGTGACAATGCATCAGTGAAGTCAATGATCACAACATTCATCCAAAATGATATAATTACAGTCATAATGAAAACCAATGGTAACCATATCTCTCAATTTATCATTATCTGGTTTAAGAAAGGAAGCGACGTATCAGTTTCATATGCAGCAAAACAAAGGGTGTGCTCTGGTATATGTATTTTATCCCTAATAGTAATGACCTGCTGTGAAATGTGCGATTAGTTTTTCCCTGAAGGATTCTGCATTTTGGGTGCATCGGAAATATAGTGGAAGTGAATTCCAAACCACACTACCAGAGTAAGATAAGTTTGATTCAAAAGATCTGTTCTGGGTGTGGGAAACGTGGAATTTGGTTGAATCCCTCGGGTTTTTTGTTAAATTTAAACTGAAGAGTTTGTGGTGCTAAAGCCGACGTAGTTTTTTGCATTAGCAAATATTTGTTGACAGCAAACATTTCTTTTAGCAGAAGGGCCCCTGCTTTAGTATACTCCCCTTCACTAAGACTAGACGATTTTAATAGAACTGCTTTAAGTGCTGTTTTGTAGACACTCGTGAGAGGTTTCATGGCATTAGCACTAGCAGAATCAAATAGTGTTGAACAATAAATGATTGAAGAGATAATATGTGCATGTAGGAATGATTTCCTGGCATGAAGATTTAAGAAATGCTTAATCCTGCACAGCTGATATGTTTGTCTGGATATTGATTTACATAAACTGCGAAGGTGATAAGACCAAGAGAGATTATTATCAACATATACGCCTAGAACTCGATGGTTATCCACCACTTCAATTTCCTGATTATTGACAAAAAACAGATGGAGGCTGCGTGGTTATGTTTTGTTTCTTTGCCTTGTTGTTATCAGCATTAGTTTTGTTTTGTTAGGATTCAGTGACATTGCACCAATTACTTAAGATATCAACATTCTTCTGTAATGAGGTGAAAACAGCTTCTAAGCTGGAGCTACTTGTATGGACAGTGGTATCATCACAAAAGAGTTCACATGAATCCTCCGTATAAAGAGGGAGATCGTTTATATAAAATGAAAACAGCAATGGGCCTAACACAGAATCCTGGGGTACGCCATGTTGGATAGGTAGCTTCTCTGATAAACTGTTGTTGACACACAAACGGTTTGTTGACGGTCTTCTAGGAATGGTGTGATTAGACGGAAGGTATTTCGTGTTATACCATATGATAAGAGCTTCCTGCATAACAATCTGTGGTCAGTTACATCAAAAGCCTTTGAAAAATAAACGAACAGTGCGCCATAATATTTATTTTCATTAATATGGGTTAGCCATTGATCCACAAGATTTGTAAGTGTTGTATGACAAGAATGATTTTTCCTGAACCCCGATTGACTTTATTTAGTAGGTTGGAAGAGTCAAAATGGTGGCAAAGATGTTCATTTATGCGTTTTTCCAAGGGCTTGGAAAGAACTGGCAAAATAGGTATAGGTCTATAGTTCGATGGATCAGATTTGTCTCCAGATTAAAAAAAATGGGTATTACTTTTTTTGCAACTTTGAACTGAGCAGGAAAGTGGCATTTATCAATGCATAAATTGTAAATGTAGGTAAGAGTTTCACATATAACAGGTGCTGATAGTTTCAGAATCTTTCCATCAATCCCGTCAAGTCCGCGACTTCCTGCCTGCTTTAATTGGCATAAAGCTTTGTAAACATCACTGACTGTCATAGGTGGAACTGGTGGAGCTGAACGAATGTTCTTAGCATTACAAAAGTTTTTCATTTTTTGTAGTTCATTTGAGTCAGTATTCTTTTCTTTGACAAAATGTTCTGCAACTGTTGTAAAGAGTTTGTTGAGTTCATTTGGTGTTACGCTGATTATCAGACTTATCTTTGACTGTGAAGTTTTATTTGTACGTTCATTTATTGCTTGCCATATGGACTTCGAATTTGTTTTTTGGCTCCAAGTTCACGAAACAATTTCATTTTTGCTGTCCGTTTGAGTGAATTGACTTTATTGCGTTGCCTTTTAAATCGATCCGACTTCCCTTCTGTTTCAAACAGATCGTCGCGTAAGAAACAAGCAGCTTGTTTTTCATCAGTCATCCACTTTGGTTGTGCACTATGTTAAACTCGACGCGTTTTTGAGTGGCGCATGCTTGTCATAAACAGAATTAAACGTATGTAGCCAAAACTCTAGCGCTTTTTCTGGATCAGTGTAATTATAAACATTTATAAGGGGGGAATCATGAGGTCAGTGAGAAAGTTATCTTCGTGGAATTGTCCAAGTTGTCTATAAGTATAAGTGATATGTTTGTGGCCTGTTTTAAGAAATTTGATTCCCTTCTTTTCCACGTAATACATACTGGAAAGTGGTCGCTGCATCCATTCAAAGGCACACATTTCTCAATGACGTTATGTGGTTCAGAAAGATAGATGTGGTCAATTAATGTTTTGCTAGTGGGCGTTACACGGGTGGGCATGTCTATAATTTGGGTTAAACTGTACGAAGTAGTCCTATCTGACCATGATGTTTGGCATTTCAATAAATCAATGTTGAAATCACCTAAAAATCAATTCTGTAGCATCACGTGATGCTGCATCCATCATGGCCGTAAACTTGTCCATCCAGCTAGCATTTTCTGCTGGGTTTCGATAGATAAATCCGATTTTAATGGGTTTCGTTCTCTCCAACCTGATTGTTAGCCCAAACCGCTTCAATTCCAAAACTTTCAAGTTCATAAAAGCGTTGCGCATTTAATGTTTCATGAATGTAAATGAATATGCCCGTAGTTTCGGATTCGGTGGGATCTCTGCGTATGATATTGTAGCCGGAGCTTAAGACAGTGGCATCAGGGACAATATCTGAAAGTCTTGATTCAGTGAAGCTAAATATATGACATGATTTGTCTTGATTTGACAGTATAGTGGGTATCTCCTGTAATTTGTTTTGTATATAGTATACATTTAGATGTCCAATACGTAATCCGTCTTCCTGTGGCCACGCTGAAGATGATTGTACCATTTGTGAAACTAAACGAAAATAGTGATGATACACTTAAAAACAAACACAAATGTGTCCATATAGTACACATACAACACAACAATCATCGATGCAAAAGGATAATGACTATAAGAAAAACAAACAAAACTAAATTTGCAAACAATTGCAAAACACAATATTAAAAAACAAAACAAATGCTCAATGCAAAAGAATAATGACTATGAAAACACAGGCAGAAGTTAAATTCACAGAGTTATGTAACTCACCTGTGACAAGTCTCACCGAAAGTTTATCTACACCACAGGAGGTTTCTTAGCGTGCTCATGCACCACTTAGATACAGTAGAAACTATAATATAAAAAAAGGAGAGAGAGAGAGAGAGAGAGAGAGAGAGAGAGAGAGAGAGAGAGAGAGAGAGAGAGAGATTTCTCAGTCAGATATAATTTGATTAAAGAAAAGTGTTATAATCTCACACTTGCTATACGATGCAAAGTGTCCACAATGCAGTTTTGTGCTTGTGGATTTTTTATTTTATTTTATTTTTTTTTTTATGTGCTGCGTCGGCACAAGGTCCATGAGGATTGGAGTCACTTTAATCCATTGTCTTTCTTCAACACACAGAAGGCTGTGCCTTTTCTCACTGTTAGCGTTGTGTGCAACGTGGTCACAGTCCTTTGCTCCCACCCTTTTCTCCCTTGAACACACATGTTAATATCGTATAGAATTATACACATGGGCATATAGCATACCTGCATAAACACATGCTGATGTTACACCACACTTGTGAATTTTTTAGACACGTCCAATACTGCTTTGCACGACTTCTTTAGTCTGCAACTATGGCTTGTGTACTCTCCTTGTAGCAGGAAGATTATCCCAGAGGGCTTTTTTCATTTCAGCATGGACGATCGTTGGGAGGATACGGGGATAGGGAGGGAGTGACAGGCATGTAGTATGGCCACTGCCATAAACCAGGAGTGTGCGCGAGGAGGAAAAGGGGGGTAATACATGGAATGAAATTGAGGAACATTTCCTAGGTAGCAAATAACAGTGACGTCCATTGTCACATGATAGTGACGAGTGTTTTGTTCTTAATGGAGAGACAGGTGGTCGGGATCTGGGGGGTGATAGCTTAATAGGGGCGGGAAATCATCTAAATCCATATGGTTGATAGGAGAACTGAGGGAGGGGTGATGGGTAGTTGAATGAGGGACAAGGGTGGGATGGTTATTAGGGGGAGGGATAAATGGAAAGGTTCGATCATACGAGGGAGGGTGGGGAGAGTGGCTCAGATGGTTGGTGGGCGCCTGGGGGACGGGGTTCCCTGTTGTGTAGCAGGGGGGGAGGGGGCTTATTACCACTTGTTGATTTCCTGGGGGGTGGGGTGTCCCTGTTGTGTGTAGCAGTGGGGGAGGGGGGGTTGGTTTCCTGGGGGACAGGGTTTCCCTGTTGTATAGCAGTGGGGGAGAGGGCTTATTACCACTTGTTGATTTCCTAAAATTGCCTTCAGCAGGCGGCCCTCTCCTTTTCCCGGCGTCACGCTTGATGTGTGGTGAGCAAACAAGCCTTCTGCAATGCAGGCTGTTCCTTTCTTGGAGGGTTGAACAGCATCACTGTATAAAGCCACTCTGGGTGCTCTGCTAGTGGTGGTAAAAACGTTTGAGTGGTCTGTACACTTGACCCTCATGTTTTCACATGTTAATTGCAAGTTGCTGTTGCTAGCATGTATTAGAGCATTCAGTGGGTGGCGGCCCCTCCCAGGAATGATACCAGATGCTTGTATTGACGCCTTTGGGAAAATGTGTCTGCACTGAAAGAGAAGCTGTGACCATGTCTCAGTACTGATGCCACCCTCTGCTGATGTTGATTGTTGTCTGCAGTCGTTGATACCCACATGAAAGACAACATGTCGAGTTGTCTGTGTGGGCACTTGACAACTTAACCACTCTGTGAGTTGAGAAAGCGTCAAGCCACTGACACTGACTTTTTGCTGTTTGTAATGAGGAGGGAAGGAGCGGGAAAGGTTTACACCTTTGATGACAGAGTCTCCTAGCATAATGACAGTTGCCTGTTGATTCAAGGTTAATTTTCTGAGAATGGGATGGGAGGGGGACTCAAGCTTACCAGCTGTGCTAAGGTCAGCATTAGCATGGCTGACTGTAGCATTATGTCTGGCAGGTTCTTGTGGGTGAAGGGTGGAAGGGAAGAGACTGTAGTAGTGGGAGGGGAGGATTTTTGAGAGGCAGGACAGGGGGGGGACGGACGAGAGGTAGAAGAAGAGGGATTTAGAGGAGTAATGCTTGATGAGCGAGGAGAGGAGGGCTTTTCAGACAACTGGCGTTTGTTTTTCTGCTTCTACCGGGGTTGCAGAGAAATGGATGATTTCTGATGTGGCGATTTGTTTTGAGATGACTGATGATGTATTTGAGTATGAAGGAATCTATTTCTATTTTAAGTGTCTGTCTTGCTTCCTGAAGAGCTGCGCATAGAGAAGAGACTTCAGCCTGTAGGGCTTGGGTTATTGCTAGAAATTCTTCCCTTGCGACACAGTCTTCATGGGAACAACTATTGCCAGATTCACTGTTGTCCTCAGTTGGTGACTCACTCATTGGAGAGTGGGAGATGAGTCCATTGTTGCTGGAGAGATTGTCAGGGCTGGTGTTTTGAGGGTCATTGGAGGTCATTGGAAGTAGGGGTGGCACAGTTTTGGAGGTAGGGTGGCACAGTTTTGAGGGTCATTGGAGGTAGGGGTGGCACAGTTTTGAGGGTCGTTGGAGGTAGGGGTGGCACAGTGTTGAGGGATGTTTTGAGTGACACATGCACTATGTTCACTAATGGTAGACTGTGTAGGGGAAGGGACGACGTCATTAGTGTCTTGGTGTTGTGTAGAGCTCACTGTAGAAAACCCAGCTTTCTTCTCCACTGTGGTGTGGTACTGGGGATGGGAAGAGGAGGGAGCAGCAGGCTGGGAGGGCAAGGTGATTGGGAGATGAGCATGGGTGATGCTTTTGAATTGGGAGTGGAGGGGGTTTGATAGGGAGAGTTCAGGTACATATCTGCGTCTCTGATGACACACGGCGATCTCCCCTACGTCGACGATGATCTCCCCTGGTGCCACGGTAGTGTGTGCCAGTGGTAATGACAATGCGGCGCTTGTCATCATCCTCGGCTGGTCGGGCATCGACGCTGGTCAGAATGACCATTACAGTGGAGTGATCTGGCTGCCGTAAGTCTGTCACTGACAGGAGTTCAGGGCGGACAGTGTTTGTAGCCATTGTGTGCACAATGGCACGCAATGTTTTGAACTCACTGTCCACCCAGTCCTCACATGCCCTACCCTGAACAAGGATAATAATAATAATAATAATAATAATAATAATAATAATAATAACGTACATTTATAGAGCGCCCTTTCTCACTAGAGCTCACAGCGCTTTACCATAATCAACTATAAACATGTAACACTCATTTACACAACCGGCTGTCTACTGGGTAGTGCCGACTGAAGAGTTGCCAGCTGGCGCTTCATTCAGTCGTTTCCCGTGTCATCCAGTCAATGTCGTTCAATATCGGTCACTCATTTCCTTACTTCCTTCATTCTTTCCATTTCTCACTCAGGGTGCATGCTATGTGTAACGTGTCATCCATACCAACGGCCAAACTGGCCTACTCTTCCGAATGTTGGTGACGGGATTTTACGTGTGTGCAAGATGTTATGCGTGCGTTCACACACGGAACCTCGGTTTATAGTCTCATTCGAAGGACTGGTGTGTTGTATAATAGATATGTATCTTCAGCAGTTTTTTTTTTCAGACCAGCCTGTATCCCTAATGTAGACTGGTACAAATCTGATGGGATGGGACATGCTAACTCCACAGTGGAACACTTTTCACTGTACGGTCTGTGATGAGGCCCAAGGTCGGTCCATGTGGTAGTAAGGCCTTTGGTGCATAATTGCCAACATATCTGTGGTAAAGTACATACCTCCAATGTGGCATATGTTTTCGCTGAGACAAAAATATTTTTTGTATTGGGTCGATTTTGTGTTGAATTTTCTCAGTTGAATGGTCCAGTGAAAATGAACTCTCTTGGGCCATGGTTGGCCCCATAGTTGTAGGTCCTGGTGCCGCACAGCATGGAAACAATTAGAAAGCTTCAGCCATGCCAGTGCCAAAGCTAGTCTCTGTAAGTAGTCATAGCTGGCATGTTAGGCGCCAGGCCACGGCCCATGTGTTGAGCGCTGGGCACATGATGTTTGGTGGATGTTCTGTGTGGAACTCAGAGAAAGAAGGTCGGCGGAAGAGTCACAACACACAGATGTTGCCGTGCTGATTAACCCGCTTTCCCAGCTGGACTCTCTCTCACACACACACACACACACACACACAGACACACTTCACAGTCTGCTACACAAGTACACACACAGAGTCCTTCCAGTCTGCTACACAAGTACAAATCTTCTTCCCTACCTTCTGCGCGTTACATGTTGTTGGCTAGGCCTCGCTGGCGCGCGCTGCGTAACTCGTGTAGGCGAGATAAGGAAGGAAACGTGCTCAAATCACAATTAAAGTTCAATTTTTCACTTTGTGCATCAAGTAGAACCACCACATTTTCAAAGATGTACGTACAGAACTTAATGAATCAGTTCGTGTAAAAATGTAAGTACTCCATTCCGTGAATCACATAGTATATATGCAAAATAACGAAAGTGATGTTAAACGTGTTGTTTGCGAGAGAGAGAGAGAGAGAGAGAGAGAGAGAGAGAGAGAGAGAGAGAGAGAGAGATTTGTGGTCAGTTGATGTTCTCTCTGTGTGTGTGACAGATCCACATCATGCAGTCTTCCCTAAGAAGCGTGGATCGCAAGGAACGACAGCTAGCACGCTACGCACAGGAAACGACTCAAAAAGTCCATGCGCGCTTTGACCAGCTGCTCACCTGGGGTCAACAGTCACGGGACCGTCTTCTGGACGCTGTGTCCCGCAAAGAGGGCGAGGACAAACGGTCACTTTCAGGCAGAGAAATCGGCCTTGACCTTTGCCATCGACAGGCTGAGCTGCCTGGTGTCACGTGCATTGGCAGAGTTGTCCAGGAATGACCCGGTTGTCGTTGTGCTCCGGAACGAGCTGAAGGCAGCCCTGTTGTCTGAAGACAAAGTGATCATCACCAACAGCAGGCAGAGAATGAAGACACCGCCTGGTCCTGGAGATACGTCCATACCAATACCTCTGGGCTGCAGGTGGACGATGTTCAAGCTTTCATGGGAAGCCTGGTGAATGAAACAGCTGATGACGATGACGTCACACGACCTCCTTCCCTTCAAGACCTGGCTGATAAACTTGACCGTTTCATGCCTGATACCACCAGCATGTTGTCAGCAATGACGGAGAAGGAAGCTGACCTCGAGAGGAAAATCAAGTCACTGAGTGAGGAAATCAAAAAGGGTGAACTAGCACTGAAGACTCTACAGATGCAGTGACTGACCTAAAGAAATCCAGGGAGGACCTGCAGAAGAATGTGACGTCGCTTCAGAAGAACGAAACTGACACCAAGAAAACTGTGGAATCACTCAAAGAGAAAACTGGTAAGCTGACTTGAGGAGACCACTTCAATTGCAAATCACCATGATGATATCTGGAAATCGACAGAACCTATCAGACGCAATATGACTCAGAAACATTCTAGAGCTAAACGTACAGGCATATACTACGCACACAAGTGTCATTTATTTCGCAAATAAATATATCATGAGCTGAAATTTTCAGTGCGATTGAGTTCAGTTCAAGGTACCTTTATGATCAGCATGGAAATTTACTTGTGACTTCACAGACTCCTCCTGGTAAACACAAATGTGTACTTATGATAAACAAATCAAACATTAATCACGTCCAATAAAAACTCCACCAAAATCAACATGTACCCATACAAATGACATACATCACTCTAAGCACACGAGTCACACACACACACACACGCACGCACGCACGCACGCACGCACGCACGCACGCACACACACACACACGTGCGCGCTATATATATGATTGCATCTCTTAGGAGATCCAAGGAAAGGTTGTTCTGCACAATTCTTAGCCGCTGACAATGCTTGGGTTATTGAACAGCAGAGCTGACCACTCAGACTGTTCCATATCTTTGATCTCCCTTGCATCCTTAAATGGATCCTCAAGCATAGGCTCAAAGATTGTCCTTACATTTTATACTGTTTGTGTAATGTTTTATAGTTTTCAACAACTTTTTTTTCTCCACACTTCGTTTTGTTTTAATTCTACTACCTTCCGCTGGCTGCTTTGGGGGTGCTGTTGGATTCTTTTCGAAACTCTTGGCGGTCGGAACACCACAGTATTATGGACTGTGGTGTGTCTCTATCTGACGCCAAGAGCACAGACACAATCAGCCGTGTCTCCCTGATGAGTCCGATCCAGCGGACGAAAGGCCTCGGAGCAGGCGATACATATAGCTCTGCCTTTGGGAGGGATTGCGATAGTTTCCTCATGCAGCTAGTGAAGGGTTTTCATATTAATGATATACATTTTCCCATTCACTTAATCTTCAATTGTTTCTCCTCTCAATTTTAAATCTTTGCCAAATCATTACTATAATGATGGAAGAATTGTTAACCTGCACTTGTTTTCCCTTACTACTTAATTGTTCAGCATTATATATATATATATCAGCATATATATATATATATATATATAAAATGAACTTAATAATGATAATAACTATACTACTAGTACCAGTAAATCATCGTCATCATTATTGTTATGCTGCTGTTGTTGATTAGGATTGTTATCATTATTGTTGTTGTTATTCTTCCTATGATTATTATTACTATTATCATTAATAATAATAATATTAGTGTTGTAGTTGTTCCAGAGAATG
>JADBJO010007410.1:95000-100000 GCA_016801955.1 Conus betulinus | reverse complement strand
TTGTACGCACCACGTAATATAAACTCATGATAAACAAACCATTCCTTAGAACACATCATATATCAACACACGTCCAATGAAAACTCCACCAAACTCAACGTGCACCCGTACAAATGATAAAAATCACCTCTGAACAATCGATTAAAGCACCCCCCAACACAACACACACACACACACACAACACACACACACACACACACACACACACACACACAAGCGCGCATTTTCAAGGAAATCAAGAAGCTAATTATTTTTGATATTACAACCAGCAATGGCCGGCAAAACAGAGGCAGAGAGGGAGTCCGAGAGAAAGAGGCTTTCAATATCGTCTAGCTGGTATTTACGGAAAGAAGGCAGACAACAAACGGACATTAAAGGTGCTGCTTTTCAACTGCCGATCGTGTCGCAAAAAAGCAGCAGAAAATCCATGAAATGGTGACTGATTTAAAAGCCGATATTTTCGTCTTGACTGAAACTTGGTTGTACGATCGTGGTGTGACGAGTCCTACATCGCTGCTATGACCCCCTGTGATTATGATTTCCACTCGTTTCCTCGTGTTGGATCACGAGGTGGTGGATTAGCCTTCATGATTCGAAAAAACACTCTCATGCTGTGTTTCTTTCACTCCTGTGAAATTTTGTTCGTTTGAGTGTGTTGAAATGAAACTACGAGGCACTGCTGCTACTGTTTTCTTTAGTTTGTGTTTACAGACCTCCGCCAAGTAAGTCCAATACGCTGTCTAACTCTGCCTTCCTACAGGAGTTTCCAGATCTCTTATCCTCTTATGCAGCTACACGTAATACTGTTTGTTATCTTGGTGACTTTAATTTTCATTATGATGACGATTCAGATCGCCAAGTGATTCGTCTAAAGACTCTACTGACTGATCACAACCTGTCTCAGTTTGTTCAAACACCAACACACAAAAACATGGCCATATTCTTGACTGGGTGGTGGGAAACATTGATGACGGCGTTCTCTCTGTGGATGAAGTTCGTGACTATGCTGGTCTTTCAGACCATTATGTTGTTGTGTGTAGTTTGAAGATCTCCACACACCCTCCTCGGAAAAGACTGTTACGTCAAGGAACATGAAAGCATTGTGTGTGGCTGTTTTTTGACCAAGAGGTCAAGAGTTTTGCTCAGGGCATGCATAAACAGCAAAGCAATGCAGATGTCACACAATTAGTTGAAGTGTTAAACGATGGCCTTCGGGAAATTCTGGACCGACTCGCGCCTGCAGTGACTAGGTGTGTGTTACTGACCGTCCCTCAGCTCCTTGGCTCTCCGAGGACGTAAGAGCTGCTCGACGTCAACGCCGGCGCAGCGAGAGACGCTGGAGAAAGAGCCGATTGACCATCCACCCACCGCCAGATCTTTGCAGCGCGAACAGGTGTGAGGCAGGGGACTGCCTCCAGGATGCCAGAGAGTCATACTACCGTGATAAAATTGACTCTTGTTCTTCATCAAAGCAGTTGTTTTCTCTTTCAAATGAACTACTTGGCAAACAAAAGAAATTAAGTTTGCCCACGAACATTCCTTCTTCTCAGATCTCTCAAACAATTTAGCGAATTCTTTGTTGATAAAATCAAAACCATCCGTGACAATCTTGATGCAAATCCTTCCCAACCAATCCTTTATGATAAATACTGTGGACCACCTTTTGTACTTTTAATCCAGTGGATGAAAAAACTGATCGCCGATCTCATAAGTGAATCCTCCAGCAAAAGTTGTGTCCTTGACCCCATCCCTACTTCCCTCCTTAAACGGTGTGCCTCTCATTTGATTCCCGTGATTTACAAACATTGTAAACAAATCTCTCTCGTCAGGCATAGTACCTCCTCAGTTTAAGCAGGCAATCGTTACCCCTCTCTTGAAAAAGCCAGGACTAGACCTTAATAAGTTAAAGAACTATAGACCAGTGTCCAACCTCCCATTCCTCTCAAAAATCCTTGAAAGAGTTGTGCTGAAGCAGCTTCAGACTCATCTTTCAGACCATGGCCTTCTTGAGGCCTGTCAGTCTGCTTATAGGAAGAATCATAGCACTGAGACTGCTGTATTGAGCGTACTCGACTGTTTACTGTGCAAATCCGACAGGAAACTTGTTTCTCTCGTAGCCTTGCTTGATCTGAGTGCTGCCTTTGATACGCTAGATCACACTACTTTACTTGAAAGGCTTAGGGTCACTTTTGGTGTTGATGGGATAGTTCTCCAGTGGTTCAAGTCATACATCAGAGATAGGTCGCAAGCGGTGGTTGTGGGTGGTGTAAGGTCTACTACTTGGTCACCTCTTTTATATGGAGTACCTCAGGGGTCAGTATTGGGCCCAGTGTTGTTTACATTGTACTCACAGCCCTTGTCGGATGTTATCTTGGACCATGATTGTGATTTTCACAAGTATGCTGATGACACAGAGCTTTCTAAGAGTGGCACACCTGATGAGTTTGTTTCTGTCAATCTGGGATGTCTCGGTGTATCAGCAGTGTGCAGGAATGGATGGCAAGTAATAAGCTTAAATTAAATTGTGAAAAGACTGAAGTCATGCCCGTTGGAACCTCCTCCTGCCTCAAACTCGTTGAGTCAGAGTCAATAGTTGTTGATGGCACTGAATTGCCTTTCAATCACTCTGTTAAATACCTTGGTGTTACCATTGATCAGTGTCTGACCATGCAGAATCAAATATCTGTAGTCTGTCGCTCATCTTTTTTAGAGCTGAGACGTATTGCTTCCATCCGACGCTTTATATCCAGGGAAGTAGCTGTCAGGCTAGTCTGTGCCACGGTGATGTCAAGACTGGACTATTGCAACTCTGTTTATGCTGGGCTTCCCGCAGAACAGATTGCTCGGCTGCAGAGAGTCCAAAATGGCGCTGCACGACTAGTTTTGAAGAGGAGGAGGTATGAGCACATCACTCCCATGCTGATGGAACTGCACTGGCTTCCCATACAGTATCGGTGGCAATTCAAACTGGCAGTTCTTGCTTTCCGCCACTTCAATGAATCTCTTCCTCACTATCTCTCTTCTTCTCTCTTCACTTACCAAAGCTCTCGTACCCTTCGCTCTTCTTCACAAAAACTTTTGAAAATCCCTAAGCGTTCTCTGAAATCTGTTGGCGAAAGAGCCTTCAGTTTTAGAGCACCCTTCTATTTGGAACTCCCTCCCTGAAGACCTTCGTAATCAGCCTACTCTTTCTTCTTTTAAATCTGAGCTCAAAACTTATCTCTTCAAAAAAGCGTATTCTCTTCTGTAGATGACTAGGTCTTTCCTAAATTCCTCCACAACTAGTCCAGTGAGGCAGTTTATGCATGTAAGTGCGTTTGCCATTGTGTATTTTCTTTTTGCTGTGTGCATGAACATTGTATGAATAAGTGCAAATGGTGGATGTAAGCGCATTGAGTTGTATAACAAGAAATGCGCTATATAAGTATTATACATTATTATTATTATTATTATTTACGGAAAGCGTATTGTTGTTTGACCAACAGCAATCAGTGTCCAGCCTCTACATTAGACGACAATCATCCTTTTTGTTCATTTACAAAAGCTGCTGGTCAGCACTATTGAGCGAAAATCAAAGGAGTGGATCAATTTGGCCGTTTCATGTCTGATACCACCAGCATGTTGTCAACAGTGACGGAGAAGGATGCTGACTTAGACAGGCAAGTCAAGTCACTGAATGAGGAAAGCAAAAAGGGTGAGCTAGCATTGCAGACTCTACAGAATGCGGTGACTGACCTAACGAAATCCAGAGATGAGCTGCCAGGAATGTGACAACGCTTCAGAAGAGCGAAACTGACACCAAGGAGAAAGCTGGTATGTTGACTTCAGGACAGCTCTTCAACTGCAAAATTAACGTGATGATATCTGGAAATCGACAGTACCTATCAGACACACAACATGACTCAAAATCACCCTGTGGAAGCACCCAAGAGTCATTTATTTCGCAAATAAATCTATGATGAACTGAAATATTCAGTGGGATTCAGTTCAGTTCAATGATACCTGTATCAATCAG
This sequence comes from Conus betulinus, assembly GCA_016801955.1. Lineage (NCBI taxonomy): Eukaryota > Metazoa > Mollusca > Gastropoda > Neogastropoda > Conidae > Conus > Conus betulinus. Next base: position 95,985 of record JADBJO010007410.1, on the reverse strand, counting down.
CATGGAAATTTACTTCTGACTTCATAGACTCCTATTAAACACTATAAAAAGTGGCAGACTGTACCCTTTCTCCTGACGAGTGCCTGGTATCATATGATGTTTCGGCACTGTTCACCAGCGTCCCAGTCGAAGAAAGCATCCACATCATCAAAGCAAGACTCCAGGATGACGACACTCTGCTCCAGCGTACTACGCTTTCCGTGGACAGCATCTGCGAGCTCCTTGCTTGCTGCCTCAACACCACCTACTTCACGTTTCAAGGCAATGTCTACCAGCAGACCGTAGGAGCGTCCATGGGCTCTCCAGTCAGCCCCACTGTAGCCAACCTCTTCATGGGGGACTTCGAGGAAAAGGCCCTGGCGTCTTGCCATTCTCCTCCACGCTATAGGGGCCGCTACGTGGACGACATCATGACCATCCTTGAGAGGGAACTGGTGGAAGACTTCACTAACCACTTGAATAGTCAACACCTTGTATCAAATTCACTCTCATGAGGTGGAGGAGAACAACTCGATTGCCATGCTAGACACACTCATCACACGGACAGACGACAGCCTCTCTTTCAGTGTGTACCGCAAAAACTACCCACACTGGCCAGTACCTTCAGTCTGAAAGCCACCTGCCTCTGGAACACAAACTCGGAGTGATACGCACCGTCACCCATCGGGCTGACACCATCAGCTCTCCCCAGGATGCCAAAGGCCAGGAAACGGAACACCTCAAACTGGTTTCTCACCATATAGGGCTATGAGAAGAGGACATGGAACATACTGGCTAGTCGGAAAATCACACCGCATCCTACCACCAAACAAGACCAAAACAAGCGTAAAGGACATGTCACCATCCCTTATACTATGTCTACAGTGAGACCAAAGCCTTGAGCAGGAAGATCAGGAAAACTGTCATCTCCATACATCCCAAACCTCTCAATACACCATCCGCAGCCACCTGGTTGTCCTCGAGGATAAAACAGACAAACTGGACA
>JADBJO010007410.1:82500-85000 GCA_016801955.1 Conus betulinus | reverse complement strand
TTTCTGGTGATCAGAAAGAGCCCTGCGGCTGAACGTGTGGAAAATACTGCACTCACTGTGTGTATGGACTGTCTGTCTAGTGCCACACATTCTACAATTGCTGGCCCCAGTCGTCTCTCCCACTTGGAGGAGCAATGCAGGCCATGGAGAACTACGTGGAGAAGGTTTATGATATCTCATACCCCCTTTCCCTTAATCGCAAGTCTGTCTTTTAAAGTAGTGTGTTTTAACTGGTTGGGATCCTGATGTTTGCTCCACTCCCTATCTGGAAATCATCATCACTATCTCTCTCTCTCTCTCTCTCTCTCTCTCTCTCTCTCTCTCTCTCTCTCTATATATATATATATATATATATTCTATATATATATATATATATATATATATATATATATATATATATATATATATATATATATATATATATATATATATATATATATATATATATATGTATATGTGTGTGTGTGTGTGTGTGTGTGTGTGTGTGTGTGTGTGTAAATATATATATCAAATACAAAAAGGCAAAAAGATATTCGTGAAGGCTGACAAAACTAGTAATTACTACAAAATGGAACCAAACGAGTACTCCCAACTTCTTGATAAAAACATCAAGAAAAACTGCAAAAAAAAGCTGATAAAACTATACATGACAACATCCGTAAAAAAGAAAAAAAAACTTGTACATCGCATGGATCTAAGTGACAGGGTGGAAACAACAGCAACAAAAGAAGCCTTCATAACCCTTAAAGACCACAAGCCTACTTTCCACAATAACCCAACATGCAGACTAATAAACCATCTGAATCTGAACTGTGTAAAAATAAGTAAGAAAATTATAGAAAAAGTCATGAAAAACGTCAAATCAAACACTGAATACAATCTCTGGAAGAACACATATGAAGTTATCCAATGGTTCAAAAATCTTAACAAACAGAAGAATACAGTATTCATCACATTCGACATAGTAGATACCTATCCATCCATAGATGAAGAACTACTCACTAAAGCTCTGAAATTTGCCAGTAAACACACAGACATAACAGGGTCAGAAATGGAAATCATTCTTCACACCAAGAAAACTTACTCCATAGCAAAAATGAAACCTGGATCAAGAAAACGAACAAAAACTCAACATTTGATGTGACCAAGGTATCATATGACGGTGCCGAAACATGCGAACTGGTCGGATTGTCATGCTATCCAACATCCAGAAATAAACTCGGAAAGCAAGTCGGACTATACAGAGATGACGGCCTCGCTGCACTAACCAACAATCCAAGAACCATCGAAAACAAGAAAAAAAGAACTGTGCAAAATCTTCCAAAATCAAAACCTAAAATCACCATCGAAGCAAATAAAAAGGTAGTGAACTACTTAGACATAACGCTTGACCTCAACAACCACATATATATAAACCATACAAGAAACCTAATGATACACCCATCTATGTAAACATCAAAAGTAACCACCCACCATCCATACTAAAAACTAAACCAATGGCATAAACAAGAGATTATCTAATTTGTGATGTAACGAAAGAGTATTCAGCAACGCAGCAGCAGAATACCAAGAAGCGTTGCAAAAAAAGTGGTTACAACTACAAACTACAATACAGCCCCGATAAATTCATAAACAAGAAAACAGGAAAACAGGAAAAGGAAAATCACATGGTACAACCCTCCATATGATGGGAGAGTAAAAAAAACAAACATAGGGAAAGAATTTTTTTTTAAACTCTGACAACATCATTCCAAAAGAACACAAACTGTCCAAAATATTCAACAAAAACACATCAAACTATCATATTCATGTATGCCTAACCTTAGAAATATAATTGATTCATCAACAAAATGAAAAGCAACACAGTGAAGAAGGGTAAAGATAAAGAAAGGAAATCTTGCAACTGCACTAAAAAAAGAACAATGTCCCTTAAGCAACAAATGCCTCTATAATAACATTGTATACCAAACCACTGTGACATCAGAAAATGAAAATGAAACATATACAGGGATTACTGAAAACCACTTCAAAACTAGATACGCAAACCCATAAACAGTCATTCAATAAAGAAAAGTGCAAAAACCAAACAGAACTGAGCAAATATATTTGGAGACTTAAAGATAAAAAATGAACTATATCTTGGAAAATCATATAAAGGGGCATCACCGTACAATATATATATTTTTTTTTTTTTTTTTTTAATGCAACCTATATTAAACAGAAAAATGGTTAATACTATGCAAACCACTCTTAGCAACTCTAAATACTAAAGTAGAAATAGTAAACAACTGCAGGCACAAATGGAAATCGTTGTCAGCAAACGCACCCTGAATAACAACCTGAAACCCAAAAAACACGTGCAGCCAACCCGCACGTGCAAGCAGTGACATTGGGCTACAAGCTATATAACATTGGCGGTAGGGGACCCAAAAATCATCCTGAAGAGAGCTGTGTGCTCGAAACAAATTTATAGAGTTTTAGAATTCCTTTAATACCTTGT
>JADBJO010007410.1:52500-80000 GCA_016801955.1 Conus betulinus | reverse complement strand
TTCACATGTCTCAGACTTGCATTTTTAACACAATTTCGCTGTTCAAAGCTTCCTCAGACCAAGGTTCAATGAGAAAACGCCTCAAAACAAGTACAATGACATATTGTTGACGGTGAATTCCTATTCAGTAAACCAGGTAAAACCAGGTAAAAAAAGAGCTCAAGAACTGTTGCATGCAAGGCAAAATACACACCCATAGATCTCCACACACACACACACACACACACACACACACACACTATATATATATATATATATATTTTTTTTTTTTTTTTTTTTTTTTTTTTTTAAAGTTTAAAAATATGATTAAAAGGAGATTAAAACCAACAAAATTGTTTCGAGCAATGGCTCTTGTCAGGTACCCTGACGAGAGCCATTGCTCGAAACAATTTTGTTGGTTTTAATCTCCTTTTTAATCATATTTTTAAACTTATGTCGCTCCCTTCTTGGTTGAGCATTTATAGAGTTTTTACTGGCTCTCTAATTTTATTTGTGATATATATATATATATATATATATATATATATATATAAATTTTTTTCCCTCTCAATTTCAAATCTTTGCCAAGTCATTACTATAATGATGGAAGAATTGTTAACCTGCACTTGTTTCCCCCCACTACTTAATTGTTCAGCATTATATATATATATATATATATATATATATATATATATATATATATATATATATATATATATATATATATATAAGTATAAATCGCTACTTATGGTGACCACTGTAAAAGGGGGTGTTAAGACAACCACATCTATATCTGTTAATTTTTAAATGATACTAAATCCAATTAGCTAATCATGTTCTGTATATTTTGAACTCTGAAGTTGTGAAGAAATAAATGTGAAAAGATAAAAAATGACAGATATATATTTTTACCTGGTTGCCCTAAGGTTTTCTTAGTGTTTGTTGGGTCTTAGGACAACCAGCAAATTTTTTAGCATAAAGTGAATCTTAAGGCGTCCATCATAGAAAAGGGTTTAAAGGCGACCATACTACACATATATGTGTAAACTAGTCAATAAATGCATAAATTCTGACCATAGCAAGATTTCTGCATATTGCGTGTCTTGCACAAAATATATCTATCATTCTATGTCTTTGTAATAAAATCTGTTCGTGGTGTGTGTGTGTGTGTGTGTGTGTGTGTGTGTGTGTGTGTGTGTGTGTGTGTGTTTTCCTTGTGTGCTAAAAACAGAAAGCAGGCTTGTGATTTGAGTCCAAGATATCACGAGATTGAATCCATTCTGATTGGCAGAGTCCAGTTATTACACCATCTGTAGCCAGCCGTTTTGTCTGACCCAGCCGTTTCGTCCGAGGTTGGTCAAAACGGCCAGGTCGGGCAAAACGGCTGGCTAAAACCCGGCTGTTTTGTCCGACATTCAATTTTTTGTCGGACAAAAAACGGTCTGGTTGGACAAAATGGTCGTTGTCGTATATAATATTGTCGCTCATAAAATTGTGTCACGGCGACAGTATTTCCTGGGAAATACTGCAGCTGGTTCATGAAATATTGTCTCTCATAAAATCGTGTCACGGCGACAGTATTTCCTGGGAAATACTGCAGCTGGTTCATTAAAAATTATCGCTGAGCGACTTAATTTAATAAAAATTGGTACCGCAAAAGGATTTCACAAGAAATATCCATAAAATCGTGTTGTTGCCTAAAAAAAATCATGTCGCAGCGACAGCATTTCATATAAGAAATTGCTGCCAAAGAAAAGTTGTCGCTCTGAGACAGCATTTCCCGTAAAAATACGACGTCGAAGACCTGATCGGTCTCTGCCCCAACTCTACCCCCACCTCTCTCTCTCATGGTATTACGTATCAGTTGCCCCATTGTCTTTCTGTCTATTATTTTATGTGTCTGCTTGACTGTCGGTCTATCTTTCTGTCTCTGTTTTTCTCGCTCATTCTCTCTATGTATCCGTTTTCCTCTATCCGTTTGACTCTCTTTTTCACTCTGTCCATCAAACTGTCAGTTGGTCTCTGCCTTAAGCTCAAATATCCAATCACATTTCTTTTCCCCAAACGTTTTTAAGCCTGCCACCTCCTCCACAGCACTCCTTTTATTTGATAAATTATTGTAGGCCCTATCTAACTAGCCGCAATTCTTAAACATTCAAAGATTTTGGTCAAAAGAAGCGACTATTGTCTCCAATTTCAAAGCAAGGAAAGATCAGATGTTGCAGAGTCACTGTCTTTGACGCTTTCAACAGTCACAGAATATATAAACAAATTCAAAGAGTTCCGAATCGTTTGAAATTCACTGACGTCATATTTTCATTTTTATTGTATTCATTCATTTGATCTCTCTCTCTCTCTCTCTCTCTCTCTCTCTCTGTGTATGTGTGCGTGCGTGTGTATTTACATTCGTGTTTTCACCACTGCGGGGAGAGTTAGGTACCATGGGAAATAGCTGCCACAGGGAACAGCTGTTGCGAAGCGAAGCAAGTGGGGCAAAGCCACTAGTATATATATGGAAACAATCCAAGACACTATCCACAACAGAGAGTGTATAATAATAGCTTATCCCACTTTCATGAATAAAAACTCATTAAGAAAAAAAAAAAGTTCCTGTGCGCCTCTTCATACTTTGTATGGGGATTTTGCAATTTAGACACTAACCTCTTTTTGGCTTTTTTTTTTGAGTGCATGTTTGTGTGTATGCGTTTCTTCTTCTTCTTCTTCTTTTTTTTTTTAAGTAACAATAGGACCATGTTTCAAAATCTGTGTCATAGATTTGTGTGAAATGTTGTGGATATTTTGAAGTCAGAAGTGCCAAGTTAGACCCAAGGAGGAAACCACAGCACCCATGACCTTCACCTTGGAAACTGGCAATATTTTTACGCCATAATATATTGTGATGTCTTTCCGTTGTGATCTTTAAATTTTGTGTGTGTCTGAATTAAACCATAGTCATTATGAATATTGGGTACTGATCAATGTGAAGGTGAAAATCACAGACATAGCTTAATGAAGTCTTGTTTATGAGTTTTATTTTTATGTCTAACCTTTAAATGTGGCAATTTTTGTGTTACCATATTTTTTCTATACCCATTAACAAAACAAATGCAAAACCCATCAACAAAACAAATGCTAAAATTAAACTTTTTTAGTTTTAAAGAAAGGAAAACTTCTAATCTATGTTAGTATTTAATGAAAATTGAATATTGCTATAACCTTAAGCCGGAATGTCGAAACCCATGTGGTAATGAAAAGAAAAGAAAATTAAAAACTGTTACACACACTAAGTTCTCATCCCCAGCTGGGAGCACTTGTACTATTGTGTTTAAGGTTTCAGCTGGTGGAATGATTCTTGGAGCCTTCAAGACAGTGTTTAAAAAGAATGTCCCCATGAAAATCCACTTTTGCCACTCTTAGACATTTCTCTGTAAGGATGTTGCTCTGTCTGAGTGTCAGTAACAAGACCAAACATACCTCTGCTGTTCACTCTGTCAAAATTTGCAAAACTATGCTTTTTGCATTTTTTGCTGGTCACTAGTGGTCAGTATAAGTTAAGATTTTCAAAGTTGGGACGTGATTGTAAATAAATGAATGCTGTTCCAGTTTAAGGGCATAATAGGATTTGAGCCATATATCCCATGCAGCCTTGGGGTGAAAAATATGCAAATCTGCAATGCAGCATGAGACCAAACCTACTGTGCAACCGATGGCTGAAACAAGAACAATGCAGTCAGCCTCGGGCCGAAAACTGAAATTGCCAACTAGAATTTGAAAATAACTTTGGAGCCTGGGCTGAATTTGAGAACCTATGTCCAAATTTACAACATAGCCCACGATTAAGCGTATATTTCGCCAACAGTTGCAAAGTCATTTTTTGGCTGAAGGTTGTAATGAATTTTCAGTTCAAGGATGCATTGTAACTCGGGTCAAGGATTGGCATGCAAATTCAGCCAAAGGCTGCAATGTATTTTCGGTCCAAGAATGCAGTGTAATTTGGCTGAAGGCTACAATGTATTTTATGTCCAAAGCTGCACTGTATATACAGTGGTACCCCCCTTATAGGACCTCCCATTATTAGACTCTCCCACATGACCTACTTCTCCGAAACACTGTTCTTTGTGTGTATTAAAATAACCCCTTTTATAAGACCCTCCTTATAAGATCTAATTTTGGTGATTTTTGAAGGTCTTATAAGAGGGTACCACTGTATCTGCCCATTTCCACTTCCACAATTAAGGTCATAGATGTACATACTACATATATGCCTGAGTATTTTAAGACAGAGAAGGAAAGTTCACACAGTCAGAGGCAAACATAAAGAAGCACAAAATTAACAAAGAAATATTAGGTCTGACAACATTTACCCAGACACTGAAGCCTTAAAATATTTGGACACTAAAGTGTTTTATTTAGAAAGAGAAATCAAATTGTAATGCAAAACTTGTCACTGATCAAGGAAAAAAAAGAAGGAAACATCAAACAAAAAACATCATGCAACAGATTCTTTTCTAGCAAACTTAGAAAGAACAGATAAATCTTATCAGTTGATTTGTTCTTTACCAAACTTAGCAACAGATAAACCCTATCCAATCAACACCTGGATCCAGAACTCCTGACAGGCCAGCCCAGCAAAGGGTGGTTGTGGATGGTGCCATATCGGGTGTCATTTCTGTGGAGTCTGGAGTTCCCAGGGCTCAGTCCTGGGAACTGCCCTATTCCTCCTCTACATTAACGATCTCCCCAAGCAACTATCCTCGGCCACTCGCCTTTTTGAAGACGACACACTCTGCCACAGGAAAGTTGACTCCCCTAGCGATCATGAGAACCTTCAGCAAGACTCAACAGAATGGCAAGCTGGGAAACAAGAGAAATGCCAGACTCTTCATGTCACCAGGAAGAGACAACAGCAAACTGACACTTACCAACTGCATGGTCAAAAACCTGGAAACAGCTAAGGAGTCTAAGTACCTGGGAGTCATCAACTCCTGCGTCCTTAGCTGGGACACTCACATAAATAATATGACCAACAAAGCCAGCAGACTCTTGGCTTCCTTCAACGAAATCTAAAGGTTGGGTCAGTTAGTATCAAAGAAAAGGCCTACAAAGCATTGGTACAGCCCATACTGGAGTATGCGGCACCTGTCTGGGACACCTACACTGCCAAAGACATCAGCAGAGTGGAAAAGGTGCAGCTTTCAGCTGCCTGCTGGGTGGTCAATAGGTATCGCCAAACATCCAGCGTGGAAGACATGATTAGGCAGCTGCACTGGACCCCTCTCGCAGACAGGAGGCGCACAGCGAGACTTGTAACCCTCTTCAAGTACCACCATGGAGAGGTTACCATCAACACCCCTTCCAGGCCAACCCCAGGCCAACCCCCCCACAAGGCCTACACACAATCCCACCAGTCTCCTATCTCCTTCCTTCCTGTAAGACCAACTACAGGAAATATTCCTTCTTCCCATGGACCATCAATGAGTGGAATTGCCTTACATCTGAGGCCATAACATCATCCTCAGTGGAAAGCTTCAAATCCCGGATCTGATGCCCTTCCCCTCTCCTCTCCCACCTGCCCCTTCCCGTCTCCCCCTAAACATGGTCGTGTCCACTGCTCCCCCCTCCCTATATCCCCATTCTCCCCGTTCTGCCCCTCCCCATTGTCAACACTGTATAGCTGATCTTCTGGGCAGCATATTTCCACTGAGACTGCTACCGGAGACCCCCCAAAATGTCAGAACCTTCAAAATGATGAAGGTGGACATTAAATGAAAGGAGTTGAACTTTACACACTTTCACAATAACTCTGAACTGCAATGCAACTTACGATTAAATTTGCATTGCAGCCTTTGACTGAAATTACAATGCAACCCATGATTACAGCTACTGATGCAGCTACAGGCAGCCACCAACCTCACATTGCAGCCTTGGACCGAAAAAAAAAATGCAGCATTGGGTTAGAAAATGAATGTGCAGTCTTGGGCCGAATATACAACGTATGAACAAATCTAGAGCATAGCCCATGACTGAATGTATATTCCGCCCAGAGGTGCAAAGTAAATTTTTGCTGAGAACTGCAGTGTACTTTCAGCCCAAGGTTGCCTCATCATACAGCCAATGACTACATACAATGCCTGTTCTGCCAAGGGCTGCAATGTATTTTTGGTCCGAGACAGCAATGTCATTCTGCCGTAGGCTGCAAAGCAACTTTGACTGAGGGCTACAAAATATGTTCAATTCGGTGTTGGACCATACATTCGGCTGAAGGATGCATTGTATATTCCATCCAGTTCCACACTCCCAATTAATGTCATAGATTGAACATTTTCTGAAGTTTTGAAACATCCTTTAAACAGTTTCAAACACAGCTGCCAAGCCTTCCCGAATTTTTTTTCTTCATTGAAAAAAACTTTAGTTTTCACAAGAGCTATTTTCTTCTGTTCATCTAAGTCCCTGCCTGCAAAAATGTTTCCGCCCCTCAAAGTCAAAAACTCGACAATGGCCTGTCTGCTCGGCAGACAGCCTTTTGAGCCTGTCCCTTCTGCCCTTATGAATCTCTCAAAGTGTGAACACACGATTTCAGTTGCATCAGAGTTCCACTGATAGTAACCCCTTCGCACAGCTTTAGGTTTTGCTGTGGTTGGTTCAAGCGTGGAACTGAATCTTGTGGTTTCACGTGGAATGTCTGGCGCAGTGTCATTTGATGTTCCTGCCATTTCACATTCTTGCATTGCTGTGTGTGAGAGTGAAGGGGAGTGAACATCATTTTTTGCCTGAGATGTTGAGCATTCAGAGGAATTAGGAATGCTTTTTCCATTTTGGTCAATCTGAAACAAGAACCCCCCAACTCTTGTCATTTCCATAATGGCAAGGGGAGACTGGTAGACATTTTTATTCATCTCACTGGAATGTCCCATGTGTCTGTAAAATATGTCCCTCTGTTCCTCAGGCAGATCTTGAAGAGCAAAAATTGTTGACGCTCTATGACGAAACTTGTCTGCTATGAGTAAACTCGGCCTTTCCAACTGACCTTCAAGAGAAGCCAAAATGGCTTTGATGCTGTTGTAGCCTGATGCGTGATCCTTGGACCACCAGTGTTGGGAAACAAATAAGGATTGTCATTCTCGATGCTTGCATTTGACCTTTCCGAGACCAGCTTCTCACTGCTTCAATTGTGTCTTTAGGAATCAAAACAGGCACAAGTTTGCGGCTTCCTTTTCCTGCCTGGTATGCTAACTTATTCTCTTTGATAAGAACTTGTTCGAGAGGATCCTGAACATTTGCAACCATTTCAGGGTCAATCCAATGGTCTTCTTCTGCTTCTTGCCATTCAGTCAAAGTCAATCGGGCTGGTTCACCACCACGCCTTGCATTGAACATTGTTAGTCTTGACACAATCAAGTTTCGCAACTCTACAAAGTCATGAGTGTCATACATTATATTCATCTCATCTAGCATGGCTTTCATTCTCTCCAGTATGTACTTCCTAACAATGCATATGTCCTTTTCAAGCGGCATCTCTCTGGGTTTACGAAGTGAGTTTCTTCGCCTTTCACATTCAAGTTCTGCACTGAAAAACAAAAACTCCCAGTTGTTGTCAAGAACAGCTGAGAAGTAGTCCACTTCAACAGACTTTGCTATTTCATTCAGTTGTATGTAGTGGCCTTTCATCATTTTAATCAGTCTTTTCAACATGTAACCTATAGACAATTTCAAGGCTGATTTCTGTCCCATCCCATTTTCTTTTCTCACCAGACTTTCAATGGCTTGTTCCAGCAAATCATAATACTTTCTGTTCAGTAGTTCTTCACCTGTAAGGGATTTGAAATCACTGGCATTTCGAACTTCCAGAAGCAATTTCCCCATCAGCCGCATTTCCCCCCCCATTATGCTTTGTCTTTTCTTTCGGCCAGATTTGGCCCAGAGCTTCCGTCCAAGAAGGAGAATGGCCATGTCTGTTCGACAAAGATTGCCAACTTCATTGTCCCTGAGTGTTTCAATATTTCTTTTCGAAAGTCTTCAGGAATAGTTTTTCACTAACAGGTTCGCAAATGTCAATGGTTTCTGCCTGCAGGCTTTCATTCCTCGAACACAATGCTTCTGTTTGTGCTTTCTGATAAGTTTCTTACTGAAGAAGCCATTACAGCCTCCACAAAGCACAACTTTACTGTTGCCTTGACGTCTCTCCCTGATCAACTGTTCAGGTCCAATGCCCTGTCCCAAAAGTTCTTTATTTCTGTTCAGAATGCCAGCTTTTCTGATTGAATCAAAGGCTTTTGCTTGCTGACGAGGAGGTAGCTTTAAAGCTGCTTGAACTTGTTCTTTATCGGAATGCTTTCTTTTCAGATGTCTTTTGAGATTACTCTCAAAAGACCCACAATACAGACAGGGTCTTTTGGGTTTTCCCGATCTACAAGATGATGCTGCTAAATTTGAAGTAGCCGAGACTGAAGCAGTATCAACTGATGGCGACGTGGCAGTAGCTGTGACTGAAGCAGCAGCAGCTGGTGTGGCAGTAGCTGAGACTGAAGCAGTAGCAGCTGATGGCGACGTGGCAGTAGCCGAGACTGAAGTAGTAGCAGCTGGTGTGGCAGTAGCTGAGACTGAAGCAGTAGCAGCTGGTGTGGCAGTAGCTGAGACTGAAGCAGTAGCAGCTGCTGGTAAAGTGGAAGGCACACCTGCTGAAAACACATCAAATAACAAACAAGACAAAATTATTTTAGGAACAAGGATCTAAGGGGTCTAGGGCACCCTGTCCCCTCCACCCCCTGACCAGTCCCCCCTGCTATTTGACTTCTGGCCATACCCCCCCCCCCCCCCCCCCCCCCCCCCCCCCCCCCCATCTTGCGCCCTGGTATTTTTGCCCCCGGTCACTTGTCCCATTCCTGATGGACATTTATCCCAGGAATATGTTTTGTGTGTAGGTGTGTGCAGTGTATGTGTGTCTGTCTGTTTCTCTCTCTCTCTCTCTCTGTCTGCCTCCGAATGTGCGTGTGCACGTGTGTATGTACCAGTGTTAGCATTCAGTCATGTGCACACAAGTGCATGTACGTATGTATACATGCAGATGGAAGTGAGGTTATGTTATTACATAGATTATTTCCATCTGTGTGTGTGTGTGTGTGTGTGTGTGTGTGTGTGTGTGTGTGTGTGTGTGTGTGTGTGTGTGCATGTGTGTGTGGTGTACAGGGAGGTGCAATGAGTAGCAAAAGTCCAGGGTGCACACACACACACACACACACACACACACACACACACACACACACACACACACAACACACGCACACACACACACACACACACACACACACACACACACATTCAGTAAGTAAATGTCCGTGGAAAATGTCTGCCAGAAAATGGGTGCAAATGACCAGAGGAGAAATGGACTGAGTGACAAATGGTTCCAGGGATAAATAAATAGCAGGGGGTAAGTGACCAGAGGCAAATGTCCCGGGGAATGGGGGTGGGGGAAGAAGCCTGATACCAAGGAGTAAAAACTAAAATATGAAACATGTGTGGTTGAGTTGTAGACATGTGCTCCATCCATTATGCTCCATTATATGTCACACCTAATCATCTTCAGCACTCACATGCAGACCTAGTCTCTGATAGCCATCATATTTACTACTCAAAAGAATTCAAGAGTCATTGCATATTTTAAGGCTGATTTTCAAACATCAAAAATTTATTTTGTATGCATCCTAAAATAAGTGATCCTATCTATGAAGTAGATGTCCACGTAATGCGATTTTGAGTTAAACACAAACGTTACCTCATTTGGCGTCCCATAGTGTGCACAAAAAGGAACATACAAATAACAGAAAAATGACTGCACTTGGGATACGTTTTGCTGACCAAGCAGCAACGTAACGACACAAATGAAAACTGAAGTGCATGTGCCGGGCAGGTCTTCTCTCACCATATTTTAAGCAGTTACTCAGTTCAGATGCGTATGTAAGATGTGGCATCTAGGCCCTTTTAAGCCATGCCCACAAGACGACGACAAAGTGAGACTGAATGTGGGATGGCAGTGGAATGCCTTCAGGAGGGTGTGGCACTACAAGAAGTTGACAGGCGACTACGAGTGAGTCTTTCAGTCATCCAGAGACTAAGGGACAGCTATAACAACATTGGAAGTGTGCAGGAGTCACACAGGCTTGGGTGACCAAGAATGACAAGACAAGAAGATGGTTACATCATCCTTAAAGAACAAAACTGCCACTACTCTGAAGATGCAGCTACAGGCAGCCACCAACCTCAGCATCAGTGACCAGACAATTCGCAACTGGCTACATGAAGTGAACACTCAATCAAGGCAGGCTGCTGTGCAAGCCCCATTTGATCAACAACATCACCGGGCCACATGTCTGGACTGCGCCCGGCATCATCTTGCATAGACAAAGCAGCAGTGGTCCAGGGTGCTCTTTTCTGATAAGTCACACTTCACACTGTCCTTAAACAACGACAGAAGCTGCTTTTATGTAATGTCAGAAAGGGTCCATGTTTTTATGGGAAGCTAAAAGACATTTGTGCGCGAGTGAAGCAGTTTTAAATTTACATTTATTAAAATGGTCTCATTGTTTGTGAGTAAATTTCATCATCCCCCCAAGGTAATATTACAGGAAGTCAGTCATATGACATCTTGCATTCTGGAAAGAAACAAATAACTAAACAAATTTTTTTAAAAAAAGCCATCTCACCTAAATCTGTCGATCATGCATTGAATATAAAGGGAGTGGTCCTGTGATAGTAGACACGCTGCCCACTATCACATTGAACAAATCTGATTTCTGAGACCCCAATGTCGAGTAAGTTATTCAATGTTTGTTTTTCCACGAGACCAGAGCAAATTTAATGTTGTGATCTATGAAAATGGTATATTTCAAGCATTTTCAGCATATTTCTTGCAGAAAACATACACCTGATTTACCCCACCTTTAACACCATTTTGGCAAGAGGCTGATCTATTCTACCGCCAAATTATCTGGCAACCAGAAATTCCAAATAGGAAGACAAGCAATGACTATAAAATAAGCAACTTCCGTCATTCTAACTTTAGTGGAGACACCCTTGGATCTGGATACCCGTTGATATTTGATAAATTTATGATAGTGTGCTGTTGAAGTTGATGACATGTTTGTTGCAAATAAGTTCAGTGCTTTTAATATATTAGAAACGCTGCTGGAGGCCGTGTATGCAAACTAAAACCTTTGTCAAACCATCTCTTTTCAATAAAGAAAATAAACGTCTCTGAACTTCACACCAGTCATTACATGTCGAAAATGAGCTGCATTTACAGGGGTCTGCTTTCCCTAACTAGTTTCTTGTTATAAGAAGGTTTGAGAGTCACGTTAGGCGTTTAAATGGGTCTACTGTCAACTGGTGATTCTACAGAAGAGTTGACGTTTATCATCAGCAGTCTCTGTTGCACTCGCTGATGGTGGAAAGTGCCATTTTCTTTTTTTTTTTCAGTCTAAAAAAAAACCAGAGATAACTAATAAAAAACATGAAAACTAACCTTTCATATCTGACATCCATTTCAGCTTTGCTTTAGGCGAGGGATATATCTCTGGCAGTCTGTAAGAATCTTCATCTGAAAATGAATTTAAACAAATAAGTACATATCACTTCAAACCCTTCGTGCCATAAAGTAAACTGCTCATTATCACCCCAAAACTTGCAGCTGAACTGTATGTAGTCTTTGTAATGCCATTTAACATACACACACAGGGAGTGAGAGAGAGACATCCCAGGTAAAAAGAGGCAGAAACAGATCAGAGACAGCATATAAATTGTATGTTTACTCGCTTTCTCTCTCTCTCTCTAACTCGCTCATATTTTTAACAATGGTCAGCGACTTACGTATACCAAATTTTTGTTTTTCTCAAAGATGGAGTGTGGTGGGATGTTGAATAATGGTCACACCATGATGTTCTGACCCATAGCTGATGCATTTATGCCTTAGTAATCAGGCACTTTGGCTGTTAACAGGAGTCTTTAATTATGGTACATGAGGAAAAAAATTCTGAGATATGTCTGTGAATCTACAAACATAACATATAACTGCTGTTTCCCTACTGAACACATTGTAAAAGATAACCAGTTATGGTCACCAAAAAGGAAAGAAAGGATTCAGAAGACCATAAACCCAAATTCCCACCCATGTCTATGCTAATGTGATCAGAACAGAACTGGATGTACATCTCAAGTTTATGAAATGAACCAGAAAATAATAGAAAAGAAGCACCCAAAGGTGTTGAAGAAACAAAGGTATGCAACAGTCATGTTTGCCTGTCAATAAGAACAGTCTTCCCCAGTTCTGGGAGCTTGTAAACACTAAGTATGCAATGGATCCTAGTTGCTCCCCGCTTCATGACCACTAGATGCAATGCAGCAGAATCCTGTACAATCCCCCCCATGATGATGTATTAGGCCATGTTTAGGACTCTAAGCCCATCAGTGAGGAACGTAAAGAATAACTAAAATACTCGCGTAAACTGACCCAACCACGCCACATGTTTGCACTCCTAACCCTAATCTTGACCCAAACAATTAACAGCTAACTCGATTTCGCCCAAGTTGAACTCGTTTGAGTTTTTAATCCCTATCATCCATCTGTAAATTTTCTTGTTCATATCAGTCTCCAAATATTCTCGAGTTATCGCTGCCACAGACAAAAAAAAAAAACAGACAAAGCCTTGATTTTTGCATTGAAACACATCACTAACATGTGTGACCATATTATCCCATAATATACATTTTTACCAAATTTGAAGACATACGGATGGACGGATGGACAAAGTGAAAACAGTACCAGCGTATCTTTTGTGACAAGTAAAATGCTCCCTTACCACATGATTCTAAATCTGATGACTCTGGTACGTATTCTGAATGAACAGAGTCGTCATCCATCTCCTCCTCCTCTGACTCTGTCAGGGCATCCGGTGGTGGGTCAGAGTCGATGCTGTACTCAATCTTGTCCTCCATCTCCTTGGATTCCATCTGGACATCCATAGTTAGTTATTACAAATTAGTACATCTTCTCCTGCTGCAGTCAATATGGTATCTCTTTTGCGCCACTCCTCACTCTCTCTCTCTCTCTCTCTCCATTCCTGCCCCATTATGATATCCCCTCTCATTTAAAACATCTTCTTTGTAACCATTAAATCAAAACAATTCAATTCATTGTTTTCATCTCAGTTTGGATTTAAAGAAATTCAAAACAAATATATATAAAAGGAGGAGGAGAAGTATCTGAATAAATGGGTAGGTAGGAACAAGGATGGGAGGGGTTTGAATTAGTGATCACTCTGCATCAGGTAGTATGGATGGACGGAACAAGTGTGTGTGTGTGTGTGTGTGTGTGTGTGTGTGTGTGTGTGTGTGTGTGTGTGTGTGTGTGTGAGAGAGAGAGAGAGAGAGAGAGTGCGTGTGTGCATATGTGTGTGTGTGCGTGTGCTTGCATGGGTGTGTGTGTGCGCGAGCTGCACTGCATAATTATGCATCCTGTAAGTTTAACATCCACTGTAAATTCCCAAGCAAATGCCCAGTACCTAGAAAACACCCCATCCCTATTTTGGGCCAGAAGTTATTATGCAGAGAGAGTCACTACTTAGCAAACGGCCACACACATTTTTCTTGCAGTTGGCTTACTTTATGACTCATGCTTCTCTGTCTCAGTGTCTGTGTGCCTCCCCCCCCCCCCCCCCCCCCCCCCTCCTCTCTCTCTCTCTCTCTCTTAATCTCTTTCTCTGCTTGCCTATCTCAATGTCTTTCCCTACCCATGCCTGTCTCTGATGTGTCTGCTGTCTGTCTTTACATTGGAACCATTTACTATTTAAAATAAGATGTTAAAAATATTCTGGATGAAAACCAGACAATGAAAAAAAAAAAATGATGAATTTGATAGATAACATACTGGTCATTCCTTTATTGCAAACCACCACCAAAACAACACTGAAAATCAAGATATAAGAAATGATGGTGCATCCAAGGGCCGCGAGGCCCATCACTGGCCCTCAATACTATTACTACTGTCTCTCTCTCTCTCATCTCTGATGCATCCCCTTTTTGCCTGTCTCTTTTTTCCAGTTTGTCTCTGTATTTTCTAGAAAATCTTTCTTCCATTGATTCTGTTTTTTTTTTTTTTAACCATTGCCCCCAAAACTGAAGCCACAGAAACTCCATGTCTTTGACCATGTCCACTCTAACTTTGATAGAATTTCCTCCTATGTTTTTCATGTTCCAGCACATGACAGATGAGGCATTCTTTTGTGTCTTTTATTAAGCGTTCCAGGAACACAAAACAGAAGAAAATGCAGCAACATAAATCTGGGGCTCGACATGAAACAGCATTGCTTCCACCTACCGTTAATCACCATAGCACATTGTTAGGTTCATGTTTTGTATTAGAACTTAACAAAATAACAACGTAGCGCATACTCTCTATTTGAAAACGGGAATGCATTTTCAGGTACAAACATAGCAAACCACCACCCCTACATTTGCCCACAATCCATGCAGAAGGGTGGTGGGCATTTGCTGGGGATTTTATGGTACTTACTATCACATTGGCAGGTGCATCATCATCTTCATCATCTGGGGTCCGCACGGATTATCCTGCTGCAAAAAAAAAAGTACAATATTGTTTGAAATATCAGTAGTTTATTCGAAGTGATTAATTTCATTTCTTAAAATTAAATTTAGAAATACAAGAGATATTACCATGAAAACTCATATTAAAAATAGAACTTGGCAGTGATTTGTCTACTGAGAATTTGTTGCAACAACTTTCCGCTGTAATATATATATTTACAACTATTATCTCTAAACATTCTTGTTGACTGAAAACAGTGAAAGATCAGGTGTGAGGTTTAGGGGAAAGGCACCTTGTTTTGCAGCAGTTTTTTTTTTTTTCAAACCTTAAAAATGCAGACAAAACCTGCAATGAAACAGGCCTAGCAGGCCTGATAAGAAACCTCAGCAGTCAAAAAGAATGAAACAAAAGAAACAGGAGCTGGAAAACTACTCAGTTGTCCCATCAGACACACAAAATCAACACCAAACTTTCACAGAATTTTGAAGGATTATTTTGTTCCCTGCATTTATTAATACTTTCTACCTGACTGGCTAGTTAATACTCATTTTTTTCCAGCAGAAAATCATCCTTTCAGTATACATTTAGTCAAGCTGTGGAACCCGCTTTGCCGGGAATTGAATTCTGTGTACACACATTTGCTCACTCTCTCACAGACACATACACACACATGTTCATCTCTCTCTCTCTCTCTCTCTCTCTCTCTCTCTCTCTCTCTCTCTCTCTCTCTCTTACTTGGATTACTTGCTGCTCTACAGTAAAATCTTCGCCTTCCATACAGTAAATTGTCTCCTTTGCAAAGAGCATCTTTCGCTCTACATTAATAGTTTCCCTCGCTTACAGTGTGCTATTGATTTGTTAGATATGGACATTTGATTTATGAAAGTTGTAATTTTGTGGAAAACATCCATGTGCTCCAGAAATGTTGTGAGGAATATGGTTTAATGCAATAGAGGTGTCTAGGCACTGAATATATTCAAAACACAGGTTTACAAACATGTAGTACTGTCTTAGTATACAGATTATCCATCCAAAATTCTTCAAAAATAAAGTGTAACTCAATATGTGTTGAAGTAATCTTGAATTGTCACACGCAAGGTTATCAGTCCTAGATATCAATGATATCCCCCCCCCCCCCCCACACACACACCTTATAAGACGTTCCATTAGGCAAACAAAAAAAGAATTGTATGTTTCCAGCAACCCGACCTACCCTAGTTTTTGCTGCTGACCTTAATTTTTTTTTTAATGAGTTTTAAAAGAAAGGCAATTTGAGCAATTTAAACTGGCAACACTTACCTGCTCTTGAAGAAGCTTAAAAACCTCATCAAAAGTAGCCATCTTGAATCTGAAATGAAATCAGTAGGCATTAAACACTGGTCACTCTGACTCTGAGAATAGCCTTTTCACTTTACAAAGAATTAATAAAATATGGTTAGTCAAAAATTTTACATGTTAAGAAGAAGAAAGAAGAAGAAATATGTCACTGTTGCTTAATGTCACAAATGCTTGTTAGGCCTGTCATATTCTTGGAGGCCTACAAATACTGTGACTTCTAGGAATATGACACACCCACCCACCAACTATCCCACTCGCACCTTTATTTACAGTCTTCAAATTGAATCTCAGCATTCATTCATTATTTTCTGTTGGTGTCAAGTCATCAATTACTGAAAACTGAAAGAAGCTGAGATTACCACTTCCAAAATTCAAGGGGGTCCCAAAGCCTAAGTTGGGGATGAACCCCAGCTGGCACTGCCCCTCCTTGAAACTCTTTTGCTTTTTAATTCTGTAACCCTAACCCATGAAGTACTTGAAAATAGAAAAAATGTTCACTGATATTTAATGTAACAAGAGCCACTGTGGCTCAGTTGGTTTGTCACGAGCTCGTGATCCATCACTTTGCAAACTATCGGTTCAATTCAAACTTAGACCACAGGGGTGTGACCCTAGGAAATTACTCTTATTTTTCCATTCCATCCAGGTGTAAATGGGAATCTGACATGATCAGCTATGGAAAAAAAAAAAAAACGTCCCCCAGGAAGGATGAGACTTAAAACCGAGGCCCCGTTTGCGAACTTGCACAAAAATGTTAGGCACACATGAAAGCACATTCTGATTCAGTAGTAGGCCATGCTGTGCCTGTGGAAACAATGAATGACGCACATGGATTTCTTGTCTGAACGAAAACTATGGGTGTGGTGCAGAACAAACAACCTCAAACGGCAGAAGAGGAATAAGAAGCTAAAACTTTGGCATCGGCCTACTGCATAGTGCCTGGCTGCTGACACGCCCAGTACTGGGGCTGTGAAGTTTTGGTTGTGCCGGTCGGGGTTTGTTCGCGGGGTGCCGGTAGCCGGACTGGCCTGGCTCAAGTCATGAAACATCGAGAAGAAGACTTCTATTTTTAATTCAACTTTTTTTTTTTTCGTCTGTTTCATTACTTATATTTTTCTTCCTGTAACGACGCACAATGCTGCATAAGTTTCTAAGGCCTACTGAGACAGCGCAGTGTTACGAGTATAATACTGAATCGAATCTAACGATTTGATTCAGATTGCAGTGACAGAAAGATTAAATTTAGGCTTGACGCAATAATGATAATATAAACATGCACACACACACATAAAGCCCCAAATTTACCAAAAAAAACTTACTTACATCTTCTTGTTGTCGAAGGTCTTGAACCAGGCAATCTCTACAAGTACAACACTCGTGGTGAAGACCACACACCGCCGCCATCTTGGTGATACTCCTTACGAACCCCAATCTCATTAAACATCGAGATACGGATGTTCCATGTTTCAGTAAAGAATACAAGTATCAGTGTCAAAAATCATTGCCAGAGACTAATTTTTACCATTATTTAAAGTTTTAACCTCCCAGAGTGTTAAAACTTTACAAGCAAATCGAAAGGAGGTACGAAAGGAATGATCGGATTTGGCCCAGATTTGGGTCTCGTTCAATGCTCGCTTTTCTCAAGCCACGATTGAATTCTAAAAATAGCTTGACTGTGAGTGTGTGCGTATATCTGGCAAGATCGACGGTTTACAGAAAAGACTTACAAAGCCCTTTCGTTCTGTTTTTTTTAAAATAGTTAATGTGATTAAAGAAGTTCATGTGTAATTTTTTTTCAAAACAACCCCCTTCGAAAAAAAGATATTTTACCAAATAGGCTGGTAACCATAAAACCCTTTATTGCGCTGGTTGCCCTAAGGTGAAGATCATTAAATCGATGTTATTCACAAACGCCTTATTGGAAAAAAGCCAAAATGTACCCAGACGCCAAAACCTTAGGGCGACCAAATCGCGGTTGTCCTAAGTGCAAAGTAATATAAAAACGGATTTTATGTCAACCATTGGTCACCCTAAGTAATATATATATATATATATATATATATATATATATATATATATATATATATGTATATATATATATATATATATATATATATATATATATATATATATCGTGAACGTTACATTATCCAACAAAGGTTGATACAGACATTACTTTCATGGTCAAAAAGTCACATAATATTCTTGTAAGACATCATTGCATAATCCACCAGAAACTCAACTGTCAGTCAATGGTTATATACGAGGCTGATAGGCTAACGATGGTGTAGGATGACCATCGCTTCATGAATAAAGATGATGTGGTCAGTCTATTAAGATATGGAGAAAAGCTTAAGATCGGGTTTAGTCGACCAAGCTTTGATACAAACGATTGTATCAGCATCACAGTACACTCATCTGACCGTGAAACTTGAATGATTCAATAAAACCTGTACCGTGCTTCCTGGGTCTTCCATGACCCAGTGACTCAATAAAAACATCATATCTTATGAACGGATAGAGCTATGCTTACGAAAACTTAGGAGTTTGTCAACGATCTTAATAGCCTGGTCACTGACATTTTGAGTATGGGCACGATCAATTATCAGCGTAATCAGTCGCGGTTATCCCGGGACCTATATATTTTAATGGGTCGCACATGACCCACGCCATCGGGTGAGGGAGAAGTTGCTGCCCTTTAGCAAGTGTGGGTCTTACAAGACCCACGCGATCTGAATAGGGATAAGCAATAGGAAAAGCCTCTACAACATGTGTGGGTCTTGGGCGACCCGCACGACCGGGTCTGTGTAGTCAGCAACGTCATCCGGTAAAGGTTAATGAAATGTATGATAATGCAGCCTATGTTTGCTTGTAAATTAGGGTGGCTTGTCAAACGCATTAAATCACTCACCTGATTACATGTTATAAACGACTTATAGAGTCATGTCGTGGCTTAACATTAATGTGCATCACATGTTCATATCACATGCAACTGCATTTATGATCGCATACATTCTGCAAAGTCATTCATCCAACCTGGAAACTGAAACATTTAAAACGGTGACCATAGAGAAAGAGGTAAACGGCTTTGATTCTGATTGCAAGGGAGCACAAAGTTCACAGACAGTCACAATGTTACATGTGAAATACATCTTTAATTTACAGAGAGAGAGACAGAGAGAGACAGAGAGAGAGAGAGAGAGAGAGAGAGAGAGAGAGAGAGAGAGAGAGAAACTAGATCCGCCACACACACACACACACACACACACACACACACACACACACACACACACACACACACACACACAGCGCGTGAACACGTGCACGTACTCACCTCTACAAGTACACGCATGATAACACACACACACACACACACACACACACACACACACACACACACACACACACACACACACACAAAACACACACGCGCGCGCGCGCGCGCGTGCCCCGTGCATACATACACAGTCATTTACACATTTTCATTTAATAAACACACACACACACACACACACACACACACACACACACACACACACACACACACACACACACACACACCACACACACACACACACACACACACACACACACACATACACACACACATACATGTCTAATCACACCCTACACAAAATTCTGAGCAGGGGGCAAAATTTCACGCACAGCAGTAACCAAACGTCTCCAGAACAGAGCCACAGCCTCTACATCCTCCCTCCACTGAATGTACGTTGTTGTCTTCAGCACCGCCTTCATAGATGACGTCACACCACGTGCTGCCACGTCATCAACACACACGACAATCATGGCGTCATCAAAATCCAGGACGTGAGACAAACACACAGACAGCTCAAACTGACACCACTCACTGCGCGCAAAGTCTGCAGAGAAGACCATGAGAATTTTCTTACTGCTCTCCACGCTGTGCACGATGTTGTCCACGATGTGCCTGCCCACGATGAAGTCTCTCTCGTGCACACACAGCCTCAGCCCAGCTCACCCTCCAGCTTGGGCACGAGATGCTGGCGCACCCAGGGTAGATCTTGAGAAGAGTAGGACACGAAGACGTCGAAGTCAAAGTTGTTGGCCTGCAGCCGTTGTCTCCGGAGATTGTCACGGCCCCTGAAGGCCTCGTACAGCAAAGAGACGAATGTGCCATCGACAGCGAAAAATCAGAGAAGTCAACGTCAGCGCTGCGATGACAATGACGCTGAACTGAATTATGAGGAGGTTCGTTTCTTTGCTCAGCAGACAGGCTTGTTCAGCCATGAAGAAATCAGCGAGAGTCACGTCCGGCATGTTGCTGCATTTGTAGTCCGTTAGTTTTGCTCTGAAACCTGTGAAGAGTTCGGGATCAGACTGAAACCAGTGTTGAAACCACTGCAGTTCACAGTTGCATTCGAAGAGATTGAAACTTAACACCAACTGGGTCAAACGTTTACGTAGTTCCGGGCTGAATGTCCGCTCTGTGACTGACTTGATTCGATTATTGTGGAGATTAAGATACGAAAGTGGTAAAAGAATCAAACGTTTTGTCTGGCAACATGGAAATTCTGTTGTCTGCAAGGTGCAAAGTTTTTCAAATGTGTAAAATTTGGGAACGTTTCACTGAAGGTTGAATGAAGACGTGTGTTTGAAAGTAACAAAATCTTCAGTATTGGAAGACGACCGAACAATTCCAAAAATCTGGCATCATCTACATTATTCAATAGTTGAAAGATAAACTCAGTTTCTGTATGCGAAAGCAGTTTTTAAAGACGTCATTTCCAATCTTGTCACGATCTGCAAAATCCAGCTGATTATGGCTGAGGTCCAACATCTGCAGCTGTGGATTATCAAACGCACCATTTTCCATCCTTCCTGTGACCTCAGTATAACTTAACTGATGTTCTAGGTGAAGTGTGGCTAAGGACGGAAAATGTTTGCTGCTAAATGCTCCACTAGGGTAGAATGTGATATGATTATACGAAAGATCAAGATATTTTAAGTACGGAAGACAGATTTGCGATGAGGACAGAGTGCTAATGTGGTTATGCGCCAATAAAAGCTGATCTAACTGTGGAAAGCGATTCTTCTGCGATACACGTCTCTGGAAATGCCCGTAAAGTATTTCCACGCAAATCCATATGAACTACTTCAACTTGACATGAGGATGTGACATCATTAAAATCACAGTCGGCTAGGGAAAGGCTGGCCAGATGTGGAAGGTCACAGAACGCATTCAGGTGATACGATCCGCC
This sequence comes from Conus betulinus, assembly GCA_016801955.1. Lineage (NCBI taxonomy): Eukaryota > Metazoa > Mollusca > Gastropoda > Neogastropoda > Conidae > Conus > Conus betulinus. The sequence continues at coordinate 58,847 of JADBJO010007410.1, read as the reverse complement.
ATGTGGGTTAGAATCAAGGTTAAGCTCATGAACCATCGAAGATGTGTTTTGAAACAGGTGTACTGGAGGCGATGAGAGCTGGCAGCCTTCGACATTAACCTGTCGAAAGTCTTGTAGATTTACAGACATTATTTCCTTGAGAGATTCCATCTCCAATAATTCATTGAAATCCAAAGTCAGAGATTCTAATTTCATCATTCCCTCGAAGACATGGCGTGGCACCCATGTAAAGCGATTGGCTGATAGGTTTAAAAACCTGATGTTTGTCAGATTCTGGAAAATGTGCGGAGTCAGAATAATTGAAGAGAAATTGTTCAGCGATAAATCCACCCTATCAATGTCATCAGGGAACTGGGGAATATACGTGGACTGTTGCAGTCGACCAGAACAGTCAGCGGTGTGATCTGTACAGAGGCATAGTCCATCCCCACAGGGTATGCCTCCCAAGGATCTCAGAGTTGTGGGCGTCAGGATTTCAGAAACCACAGCATCGACAGTACCATGAACCAGAAGAGTGAACATGAAAACTTGACCAAATTCCCTCAAAAACCATTTCCCTGCCATAGTCAATATTTTCATTATCAAAACTTAGTTTTTGCTATCAAATTCCTCTCTGGAAACGTTCTGTTGACAATTATTAACAAGTCAGTCCCAACCTTTCATCCACTGGTTTCAAGAACGTGTCTGCAGCATACACCATGAAGTTCAATATTTCATAAAATTTCGGTCTGCTGTTTTATCACTAATACAACAAACCACAATTTGTCACGTTCTCATAAACACGTTCCCCATCAATTGATTTCAGTATCTAAACCAACATACTACTTACTCGTTGTATCCAATGCCAGCATTCTATGCCAATTAATTCAACATCTAAGTTGATATCCTATCAACACAGAAACAGATCCCACAACTAATATTTCATATGTCTTCAGATTATATCTTATTTTCCCACTCTCCAATACAATTCATTCGCACCGTTCGTGAGCTTTTCGTTACGGCATAGTTAATGACATCAATTCAAGTTTTTCATTACATTTTAAGGTAAGCTGAGATCTGGCAAAAGCTGACTTCAGAAATTTTCTGGGCAAGCTCATCAATGCACAAAAAGCATATAACATTATTTGTTTTTTTTTTGTTTGTTCACTTCAGGTTGAGTAACACGACCGTCATGACACACTGTGTATACTTTCACTCTTGTCTCATCACTCCAAATTCCATTCAAATACTCCAGTGTGTTGAAGCATTGCTGTATTTGCGGAGACGTTGACATTGCAGCTGAAAGATATCATAAGCTGTGCAGTCATAAGACAAACAGATTAGCTACTGTCATTTTTCAACTGCAAGGGTTATCAATGACTTCCGTCTATGTGTATTTAAGACACCGCAATCGGTGCACCTTTCGAAACGTCTCTTTACTTTCTCCTCGTTGCTGTGCACGATTTTACCAGCCACAACCACAATAGAACACGTTGATAATTGCCACCAACTCTTGTTGTTTTTTTCCCCAGTAACTTCTATAACACACCGTAAGTTTCAGAACACTATAACACAGTGACTGATTTCAATGCTTTCACTGATTGCCACGATTTCAGAGGACGCTAGAAAACACGGAGTGTTTACAGTGTGAAGCTGTTTTTTTTTTTTTTTTTTTTTTTCTCCTGAGTTTTCTGAGACTTTTCTTAAATATTAACTGTTAACCATGTGTCTTACTCTTAAATCTCCTCTTCACGACCTCAATGCACAGTGAGCATCTCTCACATTGTTGAGGACTCTATAAGGCAATTGTCATATGCCGCTGGGCAGTTATGACATTCTCTACTTCCTGATAAGATCTGACACGGAAATGTGTCACTCACTGTGTGCAAGCAGTTACCGTCACGTGCTCGGAGTCCACAGTCTACTGCAATAGAAACTCCATCGTTTGTCTGCCTGTCTGTCTGTCTATGTCTATGTCTATGACTCCATCTCTGTCTCTGTCTGTCTGTCTGTCTGTCTGTCTGTCTGTCTGGATGTCTGTCTCTCTCTCTCTCTCTCTCTCTCTCTCTCTCTCTCTCTCTCTCTTTCTTCTCTCTCAAACACACACACAGAGATACATACACACACGCACATACTCACACTCAGACATACAAAGACACACACACACACACACACACACACACACACACACACACACACACACACACACACATACCACGTTTCATTTATACGGTATATGTCTAATCACACCCTACACAAAATTCTGAGTAGGGGGCAAAATTTCACGCACAGCAGTAACCAAACGTCTCCAGAACAGAGCCACAGCCTCTACACCCCCTCGCTCCACTGAATGTACGTTGTTGTCTTCAGCACCGCCTTCATAGATGACGTCACACCACGTGCTGCCACGTCATCAACACACACGACAATCATGGCGTCATCAAAATCCAGGACGTGAGACAAACACACAGACAGCTCAAACTGACACCACTCACTGCGCGCAAAGTCTGCAGAGAAGACCATGAGAATTTTCTTACTGCTCTCCACGCTGTGCACGATGTTGTCCACGATGTGCCTGCCCACGATGAAGTCTCTCTCGTGCACACACAGCCTCAGCCCCAGCTCATCCTCCAGCTTGGGCACGAGATGCTGGCGCACCCAGGGTAGATCTTGAGAAGAGTAGGACACGAAGACGTCGAAGTCAAAGTTGTTGGCCTGCAGCCGTTGTCTCCGGAGATTGTCACGGCCCCTGAAGGCCTCGTACAGCAAGAGACGAATGTGCCATCGACAGCGAAAAACCAGAGAAGTCAACGTCAGCGCTGCGATGACAATGACGCTGAACTGAATTAGGAGGAGGTTCGTTTCTCTGCTCAGCAGACAGGCTTGTTCAGCCATAAAGAAATCAGCGAGAGTCACGTCCGGCATGTTGCTGCATTTGTAGTCCGTTTAGTTTTGCTCTGAAACCTGTGAAGAGTTCGGGATCAGACTGAAACCAGCGTTTGAAACCATAGCAATTTACAGGAACATTCAAACAGATTGAAACTAATGTCAAAGATCGTAATCTTTGCCGCAGTGCTGGTCCAAATGTCCTTTCGTTGACAGCTGTAATTCGGTTATTGTGCAGAAGGAGTTGTCGAAGGTATTGCAGTGCATCTAAGACCCCATCTGGAACACTGGAAATAACGTTGTTATGAAGATGCAGCAATTCTAAACGAGAAAAGTTTGAAAATGCTCCACTAAAGGTCGTCTCAAGTTGTGTATTGGAGAGTGATAAAAGTGCCAGTGATGAAAGGCTTCCGAATACCTCAAGAAATCTGTGATCATCCACGCCAGCAAAGTTGTTGGAATCTAAACGCAAACTTCTCACACTGAAACTCCTAGCAAATGCGTTTCTAGCAACTTTGCGACGATCACCGAATTCCAGTTGATTATTCCTGAGATCGATTTCTTGGAGATGTGGATTACCAAAGGCACCATCGTTTATCGTTCTAGATATCTTAGCCGTATCTGTAAATCTTGTTTGATGCGCGAGATTAAGGGTTTGTAGAACTGGGAAATTGGTGCAGTTGAATATTCCACTTGGATAGGATACGATGTGTTGTTGTACGAGAGATCAAGATATATTAGCCATGGAAGACAGATTTTTGAGTTAGACAGAAAGTCTATTCGGTTATGAGCTAGCTTAAGGTAATATAGTGATGGGAACAGAGATTCCTCTTCAAGGCACGTGTTGGGAAATGTCCTCAAAGTGTTACCCGTCAGGTCAAGATCCACAAGCTGAACTGGACACAAAGACGAAATGTCGCCAAAATCACAATCGAGCAGTGTGAGGTGAGACAAATAGTGAAGATCACAAAATCCATCTAGATAGTATGTACCACCGTGTGGGTTAGAATCCAGGTAGACATAGTCAACAAATGATGTTATATTTTGAAAAAGATGGATCGGAGGTGGAGGAAGGTTGCAATTCTTTGCGTTCACCAATGACAAAGTGGGAATAGACAGTACTTCGCGAAGAGATTCTATTTCCAGCCCTGGATTATTGTCCAACGTCAATGAACGTAATTCCGTCATTCCGTCGAACACTTTCCTCGGCAGCCATGTCAGCCTGTTAGATGACAGGTTTAAAAAGAGCGACGCTTGTCGGAATTTTGAAAGTCTTCCGGGTCAAGACGGCAGAGGAAAAATTGTTCTGAGACAAGTCCAGAATAGCGATGTTGTCTGGCAGTTTAGGAATGTATGTAATCTGTTCCAAGCGACCAGAACAATCTGCACGGAATTCTGTACACAAACACAGGCCATCCCCACAAGGCGTTTCTGGTGAGGAGGTTGTATCTGCAGTGGTCAATTGCTCGGAGCCAACATCGTCATTCTTGGTGACACGTGCCAGCGTAAGAAGTATGACAAAATGGCTGAACCATTGTCTGCGATGATAACGTTCACGTCCCATGGTCAAAATGAAATGTGTTTGATTTATTTGTTTTTATTCCTTGCTTTGTGAGTTTTACGAAATATCTTAAAATCTAATCGACACTCATCAGCAGATCCTAATCATCGTTGAATTCTCACAATATGTATGGATCACCACCCTCTTGAACATACTCAGCAACGTTTGCAGATACTGACCTCATGTTCACTCTCCTGTAGTAGGCGTGATATATTCTGACTCCCCGTTTGTTATGTAGACAGTCTCTGCAAGTTTGCAGTATGCACACAACGTCCTGTAGCACATCCATAGAGATCTAGATTCATCAAACATTGCTACATACTGAATGTAGCAACGGTCATGGCCAACTCCCATTACACATTTCTCCGTCCCGTACAGCTGAGAATCAGGACATCATTATATACTCTGACACCGATCATAACTTGGAACTGCACGTTATACATAGCCAAGTCGTATTACACAACTGAGGTCGTTGTTAACAGTTGTTAATTTTATCTAAAGCGACCTTCTTCCCTCCCCTCCCCCCACCAAAGCAATCATTTAGATATATTTTCATATTTTTAGTATACGGTTTGGCATTATGTTCTGTCACCATGATAATTTTAGAGATACTCTAGGAGCTTATTTTCATTCTGCGACTGTTCAGAGCATGAATTCATCAAAACATTCATCAATATACGCAGCAAGCATTTCAGAACGACGATTATTGATGCGTTGCCTAACACACCCAGCGAATTTCATTTTACGCAACTCACCAGAAAGAGTCACAGCATCACATATTTCCACATCTGTTGCAGTTATTGAAAATTTCCCCCACAAAAAGTTACGGTGTTGTTCTGCAGTTTACACATTCATTCAATGTTATGTCTAAGACCTTTGGAAAAAAACAAGTTGCTGAAGTTGCTGACTGTTTCTGATGATTAGTTTCACCTTTCTTCCATAGACAAATCTAAAACATTGTCTGTGTATGGAAACGAAGCTTAATGTCCAGGCCCACGTCGGCAAAGCTGTAGCATGCCTTACAATACGGTGACCTCTTTTAACTCACTTGAACCAGCGTCCACCACCTCTCTCACTGTTTTGCACGGTGTTGAAGTATTTGGTGTTGCTTTTGTGTCAAGCGTATATCAGACCCCTAAACGAATTGCGGTAGCATCATTGCGGGACAGTTCGTTGTTTCCAGAACGAATACAGCGGTCAAAAAATAATCAGAGTCAGCGTTTCATCAGCGCGCTGAAGGACTTACTGGCTCTCGAATATGAGATATTTCAATCCAAAGATACCATCGTTGGTAAATTCAAATTCGGCAGAGTATCATTACAGCTTTACGTCCAACAGATCTTTTCAATGTTTTTAGAATGCCTGTGCATTTACAACAACTGATATTTTCATCTGATGGCAACCAGGCAGAGTCAGCCTATTGCCAGATTCTTCTCTGGCATTAGAGCAAGTGTTGCTGCTGCTGAAACACGTCCTATGTATTGTCAGCCCTTGAAACAAGATTTAGAGCCAGCATCTTCCTCACATACTGCACGTATTCTCCGTAAATTGACGATCTGTTTTCTTTGTTTGTTTGTATTTTTTTTTAGATCAGAGCAAACACAGTTATAACACATCCACGGTAGCAATAATATCACAATTCAGTATATTGTCTTGTCTTCGCTTTTAAGTTTTCCTCACTATTCTTTCTCACAGAAACACGGTCACCGTAGAGAATGTTCATTCACCAAGGATGCAATCAGCTCTCCGCCTACACACATCTTGACAGACGGCAAAAGTCCTTAAAAATAACTGTAACAAACACCGTGAACTATCACAACTTTCCGTCAGAAGATGACTGATCAACTTTCTGCGATTAAAGGTTTTTCCGAACACTACTAATCAGTTAGTGAAAAGATCCATTCCTGCACTGCTCCATTAC